>JAOSBP010000006.1:22017094-22035555 GCA_027563825.1 Erythroxylum mucronatum | reverse complement strand
CCTTTAGGGCACAATTAAACAGTACCGTCCTTGCATAAGTCGACTTACCCCATGTACAAGTCGACTTATCGGTACTGGATGCGTGTAAGTCGACTTACCCAATGTACAAGTCGACTTACACTTACAGGAGTTACATATAGAGATTCAGGAGGATTTCCTTCAAAGCAGACCCTAGTTTTTCTTCCTTGGATTAGAGAGATTCACTAGAGTTTGATTAGTATTTGATTATTTCCTTAATCTAATTAATGAGCTTATGTATTAGTAAGTACTTGGGAGTCACAAATTGCTTGCGAATTCGCTGATTCCTTTCTCTCCAAATGATGTAAATGTAGCAGGAAAATACAACCTTGAATAATAGGTGGCATCGAACTTGGCTCTGATATAAATGTTACTTGCCTATTGAACAATTTGAGGCCATTCATCTTTGTCACAATATATCTATCCATTTTTTATTGCATTATAGATCAATGGAGTTTGATGTATTTGAGGGAAAATAAAATCTAAATCTAACAAAATAGACAGTAATTGTCCTTATGTCTAATTTATTTTGAACATGATTATAAATCCTTTTGTATGTAAGACAACCCCATATGTGTAAGTGCCTTAAATTCATTACATATCTTAAAAGGAGTTTTAGGAACATACCGTAATAAAATCCTATTTAAAATATACAATGCAAATTTTAAGGATTCACTTTATAAACTCAATTAGAGATTAAAATTATTAATTAAATTTTCACTATATCTATAAGGGTACATTTTTCTTTTGGGGTGGGCCTGACATCATATATTATTCAATAATGTCTACATCTTAAAGAAACATAACAAATGTACCCTTTTTATTTTTTTTTGAACCTACCATAATATTTCTCACCCTTTATTAGATCTTATGATCTTAAGGAGTATCATTGACCATATGAAGAAGATTAAGTATCTTTGACAATTTAATCAGGAGTTAAAAATGGTCCAAAGATATCATTGTAAATAATCTCAAAAATCCCCTACCTCTAATATTACCTTTAATGGACTTATTTGTTTGCTTATCCTTAAAACGGCATCAGATCCTCTGGTCCACTATGGATGGGTCAGATGCAGTGGCACAGAGCTGGTCCACAAAAAGTGGACCAGAGGATCTGATACATAAATAGATGGGTCAGATGTAGTAGCACAGAGTTAACCCACAAAAAGTGGACCAAAGGCTCGAGCTCCCTTAAAACAATTAACACAAGTAACAAATCATTAAAATCAAGACTAGTTAGGGTCCGTTTGGTTGAGCTTTTGTCAGTAGAGCTTTTGCCAGTAGAGCTTTTCTGAGAAGAGCTTTTTTTAAAAGCCAGTTGACTGTTTGGCTGTCAATTAAAAAACAGCTTTTTTAAAAGTGCTTCATACAGTAGACTGTTTGGCAACGAAAAAATAAAAAGCACTTTTATTAATTTTAACTATATTTTATTTTATTAATTATGCTAAATTTTTTATCAGCCTCACAATTAAAATCCATGCAATAATATAGTTTTTAGTCATTACAATCATTATTGGATCTTTTTCATTGCATTGCTATTTTTTCTTTTAACAAATTAATTGAGTCAAATTTTAATGAACAATATTAAGCAGACGACTGGAACAACGCAGACCAGAGGACAATGGTCTGCGTTGGCCGTCTGCGTTGTTCAACGCATACGGTCTGCATTGTTGAACAACGCAGACCACCAGACCGTCTGCGTTGTTCAACGCAGACCTTTCGTCTGCGTGTTTAATGCAGACCACACAGACGAAGGTCTGCGTTTAACATGCAGACCTTCGTCTGCGTAAATAAAAAACGCAGACAAATAAAAGTTTAGGATAAATAAAAATATAAGGATGCTAACATGAGAAGACGAGGGAGAACGATGAGCAGAGGAAACAAAAGGTCGGCTGGTACAGAGAAGCAGAAAAGCCAATATTTTGAGAGGTTTTCTATACAAAAGTGACGGAAAGTGGGGAAAAAAAGAGCTTTCCGGAAAAGCTCAAATTTGGGCTTTTTTGAAAAGTTCCAAATTTGAGCTTTTAAAAAAGCTGTATTTGAGCTTTTAAAAATTTTAAAATTTATAGCCAAACACCAACTTTTTTCTTAAAACAGCTTTTACTGTAGATAAAAGTACTTTTGAACCCTCCAAAAGCTGAAACAAACAGGGGCTTATTATACCTTCCTAACAATTTTTCACTCTCTTAATGGATATATGTCCAAATCTCCTATGCCATAATTAAGATTTTTTATTAATGTTTTTTTGGAAAGTAAGTAATTAATTAATTCAAAAAGTGGAAAATTACAGAGTGATTCGAATTACATCTCCTTAAGTTGGGAGTTTGTACAAAATTCCAGATAACTACAATGTAGCAACTACCCAGTAGCAACAATTCTTACATCCTTAGATGAATCTTGATTTGATTAGCTATGAACTGTTGACTACAATTAGTCATGACTGTCATTCTTAGTTTGAAGCAGGACTCCATCCAATTGTATTCCTTGTAATCTCCTGCTTTTCCAAGGATTTTTATGTTTCTCATCCTCCAAATGTAATGCACCAATATAGCAAAACTAGATGAATTGTTTTGCCAAGCCAAACAATTCATCTAGTTTAGATTTGTGCTGCAGACCAAAGATGTTGAGGAATGCTCTCCATAGTTGTCTTATGTGACAACACTTGAACAAAATATGATCTAATGTTTCTGCCTCTGTTCCATTGTCACAATTGTTTTGAGATGGAGAGAACCAAAGCCCGAAAATAAATTGACGCCTGAAAACCAACTCATGTTCAACTTGTTCATGCAATATTCAAATAGTGTAATATTGCTGGACAAGAAACCACCTCAATCTTGTGCACATAAATCCTAGCTAGTGAAATTATTGATGATGAGAAAAAAAGCTTCTGATCAGAAGGCAGAACTATGCTGTTTCTGACCCTAGAAATTTGAGAACAAACCAAGAAAATGTTTGATACAAACCAACTAAATCAAATACTCGCATCACTATGCTGTTCTGATCCTAGAAATTTGAGAACAAACCAATGAAATGTTCAATAAATATCAAATAATTTGTTAGTGGTTCTGCCCTTGCTTCATGGAAATAAACATACCCACTTATTTGCATAATCCAGCCCGAAGTTTATCATCAAAGTAATTTTGTTCAGTGAAATGAGCTGTACTGGAAGTGGCAGCTGGATCACCTTCTTTTGAGGATGTGATGACTGTTAAGCATTAATTCAACACTGCTTCACATCATCGATTTGGTCAGGAAATAATCAAACCTTTTGTCAGATATGTGAGATGAATGAAAATATTTTGTAATACATCAGAGAAACCTGGTTCATGATGTCCAAATCACACAGTTAACATCGGTTACCAAAGTCTTGAAATGTTAAGAAGCAACACTTTTAAGTTTCCCTCGGTATTTCTCATCCAATGAAGGTCAGGTATCTCAAGCTATCCAGTCCTCATCACTTCCCCCGGTATTCTGAGGAAAAGGACATCAGAATTAACTAGACCAACCCATACGGTGCTCAAACAGCACTTGAACAAATACTCTTTAGGAATGATCATCCTCAATGGAATAATTGTTTGGGTATACTCCTAAAAGATGCATGCAAGTCCAGATGGGCTAAAAGTCTTAATTCGGTTTCACTTAGGCAGCTTAAGGAATCAATGGTTATTATGACAGTGGCATTAACGTCGTGCAATGCCATACCTGTGACGAGCTGGAGAATTCTTCAATGTTATCATCTTCGACCTACATGAATTTCTCAATGAAATTAAACCAGCTCATGCATCATCTGCTGGCATGTTCTAGCCAGTGAAATCACACCAATGAAAAACTGTCAAAACAAGTACTAAGCCATACCAAGCCAAAGCCCAAAAATGTACATCATATGGAAACTATTCAAAAATAAAAACAGAGACATATAAAACCACATGTATTATCAGTGTATACAAAGTCCAGAAGGGAAAGAAAGATAAAAACACATCAATTACACACATTAGTATGACAAGATAAACAAGTCCATACCTCAGATGATTTCTTCTTTAACTTGGATCCAGCTCCTGCAGTCAGTCAACAAAAAATCATCTAAAGTGCCAAAAGATGCAAAAGGGAATCAAGAAAACAAGCATAACATGCACACAAGAGCTTACACTGAAACATCATCATATACATGGAAGTGTAATCCTAGCAGTGACAAATGTTTACTACAAGGAGCCAACTATGCACAAACGCCCATTATTGTGTGTGTATGTATGCAGCATGCACAAGACTTAACATGCATGTCCAGTGACACGTGTGTGCATGGACACCAGCTCTTTTGCCTTTGATCAATTTTCCTCTTTTCCTAGATCACCCACAAACATAAGCGTACCAGATCTTTTACCTTCTGTCAATTTTCCTCTTTTCCTAGATCCTTTAGCCTGCGCCAAGAACAATTCAGCCCAGAAACCATGCTTAGGGATTAAAAAGGAGTATAAATGTAGATAAATGGGTAATAGAGAAACAAAGGCCTAAAAACTATGATCATATGATTTTGAATGGTATCCACAAGCACATCGGTAAATTAAAGAGAGAATATCCACGTTGCAAATGTGAAATACATCTGTCAAAGTACGAAAACGTTAATTTAGACTAAAAGCTAGCTCCCACCATATCAGTCTTCCTTTTCAAATCAGTACGCCCCAACTTCTGACTGGAAACTGGAAAAGATCAAGAGCTGTTATTTGCCTTTTCTGTTGAATCTTTCAAATGCAATTCATTTCATAAAAGAAGAAAACCTTTTGATGCCATGGTCTTTGTCAAAATTTTGTGAGCCTTCTGTTAATAAGAAATAACCATGAGACAAGTTTTGTCCTCAACAATAAATTAATGAAATTACAAAGCAAAGACGTGGCAACTGTGAAATTATCAGGAAATATAGCCATTGCAGTGCCAATATTCATTATGAAAATTGCCCCTTCAAAGTACAGTATGTAAGGTTGCATATGAACTGATGCTTAAATTTATCAGAAAATCCAACTAAATAGGAACATTTAAAGTTCCGAATTTGACCCTTAAAACAACAAATAGGTCAGCTATTACTTTTCTGTTTAGTCAAATGAAATTTCAAATTTCAACAAACTATCGCCTGTTAGAAATGAAGTCAATTATCATGATTCCTAGTACTAAGCTTGTACACTGATAAATACCTATACTGCAAACATTATTTTACAAGAGAACAAAAAATATTGATTCACTCTTACTCTCCATGGCATCAAAGCAGGGACTTACTTTCTGACTCTTTTGAGAAACCCCATAAAGCTTTATGTTTCATAACCCCTAATCATGTCCGATGTGGAGGTAAATATTGGTTTAAAAATTATATCACAAAAAGAGTATTTTAAGTATCTAGGATCTATCATCCAAAGTAATGAAGGGATCGATGAAGACATAATTTACCGAATCAGATCAAGATGATGTAAATGGAAAAGTTCATTGGGAGTTCTATATGACAAGAAAATACCACTAAAGATCAAAAGTAAATTTTATCATTTAACGATTAGGCCGGCCATGCTCTATAGGGTAGAGTGTTAGCCTAACAATCAAGTGCATAGTCATAAGTTAATAGTGGCAGAAATAGGATGCTCCGTTGGATGTACAACCTTACTAAAAGAAATAAGGTAAGGAATGTAATAATAAGAGACAAAATAAAAGTAACTAATATTAATAAAAAATTAAAAGAGACAAGACTTAGGTGGTTCAGACATGTTAAGAAGAGACATTCTGACACTCTAGTGAGAAAATGAGAGAAGATTATATTTAAGAACTATAAGAGAAAAAAAAAAAGAAGGCTTAAGAAGAACTTGAGGAGGCAATCAAGAATAATATAACTTTGTTAGAACTTATTGAGAGGCCTTCAGTAGAAAACTTTAGTATGCTAGGATATAGGTAAAGGTTCTCCCATAAAGAGGTTCTTTTCTTTTTAATAGCTCTTTTAAACATCTTCCTTTAAATCTTATGTCTTGTATTTAATCTAAAATTTTAATATTTAGTACTTCCCCTTTAGTTATTTAGCCTAAACATTTTTTCTAATGACTTTTTTGTTTTATTTATTTACTTATCTTCTTTCTAATTTTTGTATTTATTTACTTTTTATTTTTATTCTTCATCTTGTCCTATATTTATTTTATATTTTTATTTATACATATTTATTGATTTTTATTTATTGATTTTATCATTATTATCTTTTATGTCTATTTTATTATTTTTTTATTATTAATTTATTAATTAAATATGTATCTTTTTTTTGTATATTATTTATTTATTTAGTTTTTTCATGTGGGTATATCAAAAACAACTTCTCTAATAGTTAAGGGTAAGGTTGCATACTCCTAAACCTCCCTAAACCCCATGTACTCAGCGAGACTTCTACTAGGATGTTGTCGTTATTGTTTTTTTTAAATTCCACCGAAAAACCAGCCTTTTACAATGATTCTCATCCACTACAAATCATCAATACTAAACTTAATGGTGATAACTTTCTGCATTGTTATCAATCAGTTCAGATGTACATTTGTGGTTGAGGCAAAATCAGATATTAGACAGGAGAAAAGAAGGCACAAGTTAGAGAGGATTCTGCATATGCTACTTAGGATGCTGAAAACTCTCTGGTTATGACATGGCTAGCGAATTTCACAGAAGAAGATATCAACTCCAATTATATGTGCTACATAACAGTCCAAAAGCCCTGGAATAATGTTATTGTATATATTCAAAATTGGGAAATCAGTACAAATATATTAGTTGACAATTACAATTGGTGAAAATTTTCAAGGTGAGGACAAATCACAAAGTATTTCAATTCTCTAAAAGGCCATGACAAGTTTCGGATCTATTCAGTGATTATAAGTGCAGATCAGAGAATGCAAGAATTACCAAAAATTGATGGAAGATTATCATATGTACGAATTTTTTACAGGTTTAAATGTTGAACAATTGTCACCAATTAGTGAAGTCTTTGCCAAAGTTAGACAGGGAGACAGTCGCAAAAGTGATATACTGAAAAAAAAAAAAAAAGACTATTGGTACACTTGTAAAGAATCCAGCCATGATTGCCTCAGGTGCAATTGTGACAAAGTCTCTAAACCATAACAAATTGAAAAAGAACTCCTATATGGTGAGTACTGCAACAAACTCTCCATACTCAAGATACTAGCTAGAAACTCAAGAAACCCGCCAATTGGAAGAGCAACAAGCCAAGTGAATGACCTTTAGTGTTCTAAGCAAACAAGGCTACCACAAGTCCACCTAGGAGGGAGCAAGTGGACCATCTTCTAAAACTGCTAAAAACTAATCCATTATTCGATACTCCTAGTGATTCTCTTGCACAAACATGTAGTATGTCAAATGCTTTATCTTGTACTCAAAATCCTTTCTTGTCAACCATTGATTCAAGGGCATCTGATCACATGTCAAATGCTTTATCTTGTACTCAAAATCCTTTCTTGTCAACCATTGATTCAAGGGCATCTGATCACATGACATCATCCTCTTCTTTATTCCATTCTTATTTACATTGTTCTAAATCTAATAAAGTTAGGATTCCTAATGGGAGCTTTTGAATATGTCCTTCATGCTCCTAAATGATCATGCAATTTGTCATCCATTAGTAAACTATCCAAAGACACTAAATGTTGTGTTGTTTTCCTTAACTTTCATTGTGAATTTCAGGACCTAAATTTAGGGAAGATGATAGCCAATGCTAGAATAGTCAATGGTCTCTAGATAGTATTCTATTTGAAAATAAACCAACCCAAGGGTATAGTAGTAGTATTAGATCAATTTCTTCTTGCGAAGAATATTATGCTTTGGCATTTTATATTACGCAATCCGTATTTTTTATATTTGAAAACACATATTTTCTCAGTTGTTTGGAAATTTGAATTGTTATCATTTCAATGTGAAAGTTGTTCCTTATCAAAAAGTCAATGAGCCTATCTTCCAAAAAAAAAAGAAGTCATCGAACCACCTATTTCTCAAAACCATATTGTGCCGCCAAACCTTTTTATTTGATTCACAATGAAATATGGAGCCCTTCTATGGTTGCCAATATGATTGGTAAAAGGTGAGTTGTAACTTCTGTAGATGATCACACTCAATTTTCTTGGGTTTATTTGATGAGAGATAATTATGAAGTTAAAACCGTGTTTAAATATTTTTATACAATGTAGAAAACCAAAACAAAAAATCAGTATCTTATATGAAAGAGTGCTTAAATAAATATTTAGGGAATTTTTTAACAGAAAAAGGTATTTACATCAATCTACATGTCGTGACTCTCCCCAACAAAAAAGAAACAACATCATTCTAAGTAGCTCAAGCCATGATGTTATCAATGGATGTTCGAAGAAATATCTTTAAAGTGTTGCTATATTATCAAAAGGATTTTCAGAGTATCTTTAGAGTGTTGCTATATTAACAAAATCTTATTTTAACAAACCACCAACTAAAGTTTTGGAATATGTTACACCACTGGAATGTTTCAAGAAAACCTTTCCTCTTTGTCAATGTAACGCTGATTTGCCTCTAAAAAACTTTGGTTGCAATCTTTTGTTCATATACACAGTCAATTTTGGTCTAAACTTGATAATCAAATTGAAAATTGTACTTTTATAAGATATGCTCTAAAAAGAAGATGATACAAATGTTATAATCCTAAACAAAAAAATAAAAGACAGACTTGGGTAGTATGGATGTTTCTTTTTCAGAAGATCAACCCTATTTTACCCAAAATCTCAAGGGGAGAATGAAAGCAAGGAAGAAAATCTTATGGAGACAATTTCAAACCCCTTACCACAGTCCATTTTTGTTTCAATATTTTGACCAATAAATAAAATGGCCTGGAGTCCACAATATGGAGAATGTAATGAAATGCTAGTCCAATTTTTTCATATATAGATGATTTGCAAGGAGAAGACATACTACATTTGAAGCAAACAATTTCCAATTTTGAACTTGTGGTTTATACTCGTAATAAGAACTGACACAAAAGTAAAGACCAATTGACTATCCTGCCATAAGATCAATCAAAGTCTTCGGAAGAAAGTTCCTTCAACAATTCACGTAATCATAATTTTGATCCTCAATATGTTACTACTAAAACACAAGTTCCTCAATTAACTGATGTTATCACAAATTGTGATCCTATAGCCCTTAGGAAGGGAGTCCAAATGTGTACTCAACATCCCATTTCTAAATATATGATAAGACTCTCCAATCGTCATAGAGCATTTAATTCAAAATTTTCTAACATTTTTGTCTATAGCACAATTAAGGAAGCATTCGATAGTGCAAACTGAAAAATTAGCAGTTATGGAAGAGATGAATGCTCTAGAGAAGAATGGTACTCACCAAAGGACAAGAAGATCGTGGGGTGTAAGTAGGCATTTACAATGAAGGGCAAAAGGATATTAAGATTGTGGCAAAAAGATTTACACTAACTTTTAGAATTGACTACTAGGAAACCTTTGTCCTAGTTGCTAAGATGAACTAATTCAAGCTCTTCTGCCTCTAGATGTAAACTATAACTAGCTTTACATTAATTAGATTTAAATATGTACTCTTAGATAAAGATTTCTGAGAAGATATTTACATGAGTTGACCACCTAGCCTTGAGGAGATCTAGCGGAGACAAAATGAAGAAGATATTTATATGGTCTAAATAATCCTAAAGACATAGTTTGAAAGTTTTTGAAAGTTTAGAAAACATGAATACAGTCAAAGCCAAGTAGATCACATTATATCCAACAAACATACACGAAAAGGTAAAGTAGCTATCTTGATCATTCATATGGATGATATTATTCTAACAAATGATGACAACACAGATTGGAAATGTTGACGAAAAGCCTTTTAGTAGAGTTTGAGATAAAAGACTTTGGAACACTGAAATATTTTCTTGGAATGTAGTTTGTTAGATCCAAGGAGGGTATCTTTATAACTTAACACAAGTATACAATTGACTTGCTGGATGAATCAAATATGCTCGGGTGTTAAGTTGTTGAAACACCAACTAAACCTAATTTAAAGCTACAAAAAGCAAAAATGAGGACACGTTGAATGTAGACCAATTAAAAAGACTTGTTCGAAGGTTGATCTACCTATACCACATATATCCGAACATAGCATTTGTTGTAAGGTTAGCCAATTTGTACATTCATCAAGACAAGAGCATTTTGAAGCAGTATATAGGATCCCCCGATATTTAAAAGGAACTCGACGTAAAGGTTTCTTATATAAAAAAAACAAGTCACCTTTAAGTTGAAGTTTACACAGATGCGGATTAGGTAGGAAGCATCAAAATCTACTTCAAGCAATTATACCATTGTTGGGGCTAATTTAACTATTTGGTGGACCAAAAATATAAAATGTTGTGGCCAGAAGTAGTGTTGAAGCTGAGTGGCACATGGCATTTCTGAAGCTCTATGGATTAGGAGATTATTTGAAGACAAAAGTTCCAACTGCATTACCAATGAAGGTGTATTGTGATAACAAAGAAACCAATTGTAATTGCTGATAATCTTGTCCTTCATGGTAAGACTAAACATGTGGAAGCTGAAAAACACTTTATAAAAAAAATTGAGAAGGGATTGATTTGCACAACTTATTAGCTTACTACAGAACAGGTTGTAGATGTTCTTACAAAGGGATTGTAAAAAAAAAAAAAAGACAATTTGACTATTTAGTCAGCAAGCTGGCTGTTGCTAATAAAAATGAAGAGCAGAAGAGAGAAAGAGAAGAGAAGAGTCCAGAAAGAAGAACGGAGAGCCGTAAAGAGAGAGACACACACACACAAACATTAGCTAATTCCTCTATGCTGCTTGTGAGAGAAACGGTTACAATTTTTATACTCATTACAGTTGTGTAACAGCTATCATATTTTTATACGTAACAATTCTTTCTCCTTTAGAAAACCTTGTCCTCAAGGTTATGGAGGTTTACAGAATGGACAAAAAATGAATAATCCGATTTTCTTTTCACCACCCATCTTCTTCACAACACCACCAACAATTGCTCCTACAAAGCTCACAATCTGCTCATTTAACAGAACTCCAAAATCAGATGAAATACTTCTATACTTTGTAGGGTCACTCTGCATGTTACTCTTAACGAAATCAAGAGGAGTAACCGTCATGTGGGTTAGACCATAGCTGAGAAGACCACCAGCCATACAAGCAGCGTAGAAAGCCGGAGAGTACATCTCGATCTTACTAGGCTCGCTAGGAGAGGGGACGACTAAGGAACCATCAGAGGCAACGTCTTTGTTATTCATGAGAGGGATGGACTCTATAGCCAAAACTTTATGTAGTCCTTCTCTTGCATGGGTTGCTCGTTTTGATTCGTGAGTTCCGAAGTAACTGCAATAGTAGCTTCCGCTTCTGTCAGTCTCTCCGAACTACTCTGAGATGTCGGGTCTACTGCTCCATCCTCTCCTCCTATTTTTTGTAACGTTTGTATAATCATACTTCTCAACTCTGTCATTTCCTTTTCCACCTTTTCCGTTCTGGTATTCATTTCTGAAAACATTCTTTCCATCAATCCTTTAAGGTTATCCTCCATCTTACGTAATTCAGCACTTCTAGTACCTTCAGCCATGTCGTCTCCCAGATTTCGATGCTCTAATACCAATTGTTGCTAATAAAAATGAAGAGCAAAATAGAGAAGGAGAGAAGGAGAAGAGAAGAGTCCAGAAAGAAGAGCAGAGAGCCGTAGAGAGGGAGACACACACACACACAAACATTAGCTAATTCATCTATGCTACTTGTGAGAGAAACGGTTTGCAATTTTTATCCTCGTTACAGCAATGTAACAACTATCATATTTTTATACGTAACACTGGCCATGGAAGACATATTCAAGCCAGCCTGAGGGGGTAAGTTGGAAATGAATTATATTAACATAATTCTTGGTAAATTACAGCCCTAATATACAGATGTAACTGATCAAGTCCATGGTTCAAGTTAAGAAAGAATGTATGTTAGGATCTATAATCATTTAGGCCCTTTTATGCCTTTTCCATTCTATAAAGACCTATGCTGTATACATCATTTAAAAGTTAACTATTAATTCACACTTAATTTTTATCACCAAACAGAAAGCCAAAGATGCATGAAGAAGAAAGAACCACATATTGCATTTGGTAGCATAGTCACAATCACTCCAACTATCTTTTCACCCTATAATGCAGAAAACATTAGGTTTTACAAAGTGGAAACTTCATCCGGTGCTTATATTTAGGAAGTTACTAGTCATACACTTCTTCCTACACCTTTATAATGCAAAATTAAAAAGAAAGTCAAAGGATTGGAGAAAAATATGTAAGCATTTGTAGCCATAAATCTCCACCCAGAAAACCAAGGAAATATTACAGTAGAAGAGCAGCTACGGAAAAGTATTTATAGCATGGTAACAGAAAATAATAATTGAACTGGTGGCATAAAAGAATCTTCTACATTTGTAGCCCCCGTCTATGCATATATAATGAAGAATTGAAACAAAAAGGAGCCCTCACCTTAGTTTCATCTGTAAATTTAAAATTTTCTAGAATCAAATTTCAACCAACATAAACTATAATCATCTACATCAGATAAAAGCCAACCCAGAATTTATTCAAAGTTCATCCATATAATCCAATATGAGGAAACCTCTGATCTAACAGGTAAAAGTATAGCCATTTCACAAAACTACATTAGAAAAAGTGGGCAACCAAATGTCCAGAACAAAATTAATTGGAGTTGAATCATCATTGCAACACTTCTGCTGATGATGAATTTTGCAATTAATTTTACCATGCTCATTTTTCTGCCAAAATTTTAGTGAAGATATTTCAGATTTAAATCATTTATGGCTTGGAGAGCTCATTTAGATTAAATACCAACTTGAAGTTTACTTTTATGTTGCTCCAACCGCAAACCTATAATTTGCATGCCACAAGCTGACAACCTGAGGCTCCTATAAGAATAAAAACATTTGTTTTAAGGCTAAATAGGTCACCAATGCAATCAATTACTAGTTGCATTGCCAGTTCAGCCATAAGTTCAACAAGTAATAGGAGTTAAATGATGTTGTCAAGCACACAGCATAACTTGAGCATAAAGAGATTTTGATGTGTATAAATACCAGCACAAATGGTAAACAGGATCCCTATATACTTGCTTTATGGTGGCAGACTGCACTTATAGCAGCATCACTTTGGCTTTAATTACAGTAGTAGCATAGTTTCAAGGAGATGATGGCGTGAAGAAAACTGATTCTTCCAGCAATTGCATCTACTAATTCAATTTCTCAGCACTCACATTATTCCTAATGCTTTAAGCACATGAAAGAGGTAGAAGTTTCTGTCTAAATGAAGTCATGACTACTCAGCAATCTTTACTTCTTAGCCTAAAAAAGAGATAGGCATTACCTTTTCCTCCGTTTTCTTTTTCTCCTGAACCTTCTTGAACAATGTAGATATCGTAGGCTGTACGAGTGATCCATGACTACTAAGCGAATCTTCCTTAGATTTCAGTGAAACAGAAGATCTAGAGGGGTTTTTTGGACCAACTCCTGGTGAAGGAGAGGTCAAATTTTGTCCTGAAAGATCATTCTCCTCAGCTGCTCCTTCATTGTCATTGTCAACGCCAATGACAGGGTAAGTTGTTGTAGTTTTTACCTACAGTGAACCAAATGATTGGCTAAGAACCCCCCACCCAAAGAAACTTTCAACAAAGCAGCAGTTCTGCAATAAACTTCTTGCTTACCTTTGTTTCTTCTAACACCTCATCTTCCTTAGAAGCATCAGGATTAGATTCTATAGAATCATCTCCTGAAGAAACCTCTACAAACCTGTTTCAACAAAGCTCTAGATGAATTGAACTACTTCTAAATGAAAGTATAACCCAAATGAGGTCTAAATTAAACATTAGGGTACACATCGCATTAGAAACTGCTAAAAGAGCAATGAGGAGAAAATGGTGACATAAAAAATCAGTTATGTGAAACACAATAGAACTTGCCAGAAGGAAAAAGAAAATAATTGTTGAGCGTCTAATTCTATATTTGGTGTTTGCATAACCTATTTCATTATTTCTGTGAAAAATAACAGAAGAAATCTGAGACGCATGTTAAAACTGTATAACTAAGTCAATGTCTTCAATCAGCTAATATTGGCAGCATCCCCTTGAATTTACGTTTATGCAGGCCTGTACTATAAATCTTAAAGATTCTAGGCCTATGTGAATATCATGACAGTACTATACTGGTTGCTTTGCATAACAAGCAAGGGCTAACAAATCAATTTCCATAATCAGTAAAATGTGAAAATGTGTGGACATATACGTTTGGATGTCTCAAAATATAGATCCAGAAAATGTTAATAAGACTATAAAAAAAAACAGCAATCAATCAACTAAAGATGATATTTTTACATCGTAAATGAAGATAGAAGGAATTGAAGCAATGTAGTAAAATCTAGCCCTACAGATCCCAATCCTAGCATCACAAAGGCTAAGTAGAAATGTCAAATGACAGCCAAACATTACTTAAAAGTTTTGCCAGCAGTTCTCTCAGAATGTCGAAGAGGTGTAGCTTCCATTAAGTCTTTTAAATTGCTTCTGTCATCCAATGCTTCATTCTTAAGTACAGGTTCAGGGGATTCTTCTTCTACATACTTCTTTCCACTTCTATGAACAAATTGCTTATCCACCAATTCTGCACCTGCTCCAGCTTTAAAGTCCCAATCGACGCTTTGTCCCTGAACAATGACAGATAGGTGAGTTATTTAAGAACATACTCCATTTCTCAAATTTCCTTGTGAAAGTTAATCAAAATCGGTTTCTCTCAACCAAAGGAAACAGAAAAAGACCAATAACAAAAGAATGCAAACCTCCACCAGTTCCTTGGGAAAATCAAGCCGCAATTCATCTGGATTCTCTTCTTTTTTCCCAATCCACCATGCATCAGAAAACACAATCTGGTAATATCACCATTGAAATCATTATAGACCGTCAACAAATAGAAAAAGAAAACCACCAATCTAACAAATTGTCAAAATTAGGAGCTAAAACCTTTGAGCAGCTCGTAAGAACAGAACAAACCATGTTATCAAAGTAATCTTCACACACGACATTCTTCCCGCCTCTAGAGAAGTGCAAAGTCAGGTATCTATTCTTGGGATACACAATTGTCCCGAACAGCTTCAATTGACCCTACAAAGCAAAACATAAATTTCCCCAGGACAATCATTAGTATCCCAAAACATTTCCAGGCAAAAGGAGAGAACAGAATACAAACGAGTAAAAGTGGCAGAACCTGAGGAAAATCGAGGTATAGAATAGGGTTTTTGGCCTTTGAAGAGGAAGAAGATCGAACCATTTTGACAGTAACGGTGGGTGACACTGACGATGATATAAATTTATAAATTAGAAGGTTATACTTTGTTAAAATATCAACTAACAGACATTCCAAGACCAGGAAAGTAAGCTCCTAAGCGCCGAACCTCAAAGATGCATTCAAGGTTGATTAATTTAATTGTAAAGCTTAGTAACTCCCATTTCACTCTTCGGCCTGGCGCTTGTCTGTCCTTGTTACGTTGATTAATTTAATTGTAAAGCTTAGTAACTCCCATTTCACTCTTCGGCCTGGCGCTTGTCTGTCCTTGTTACGTGCTCCATTGCTCCCTTTTTTTTTTTTTTAAGAGCTAATAATAGGAGTAATGTGTCGAGTGGGAACTAACACTCATACGATCATCATTGAGAGTTCGTCTTATAACATCTGGGGGCTCCTTAATATGATTGATTTTGATCCTTTCTTTCCTTATTGGATAAGTCAAGGCTAATTTAATTCTATCTCTGTTTTTAATATTATCATTTTCAATTTTTATATTTTTAAAACATAAAAATATGATTGATCGTTAATAGTGATATAATTATATTTTCATCACTGATAATAATTATATATTAGATAAAACTTTAAGATAAATTTTTTTAATTAAATAAATTTATTTTAATCTCTTACATAATATTCATGAAAAATATTAATAAAATTATTTTATTTTATTAAATTTAAAATAATAAAATAGCAATGTGCAAATTATACCAAATCAGTTAATTAAATGCATAAATTCAAGTCCTAGATGATAACAACACTCTGCCTTAAACAACAGAAATAGAATACCTATGCTCTAATATATATTTTAACTTTAAACATTTTCTTATGATATCCATTTGTTAATAGCTTCCAATGATATTACTAGAAAAAGAGGTGGAGGTAAGACTAGAGGTTGTAAATTATAACAAATAAATTATTACAAGAACAAAACTACCTTATCTGAAATATGTTAAAGACTTGAAGGGTGATAATTTGCTTGAAAATGCATCGGAAAAAGTTGCAATAATTATTCAAAATATGTAAATTTATGTATCATTCTTTTAATGAATTTTAGATAAATTATGTTTTGACTTATTATTCATGGTTGAAATTAAATGTTATGGATATTTAGAATCCAAAAGTTCCAAACCGTGTTAATTCATTATTGAAACAAAGGACTAAAGACCATTGTTTCAAGTTGCATAAGTATTATAAGCCCTTTGCTTCGTATACAAATGCACAGAGAATAAATAAATTGGAATAGTTTGCGTGACTATTGGTTTGACCCAAAAGTTCAAGTTTGAATTTTTTCCTTAATGTTTGTTAGCATTAATCTTGTCATATCAATTACCACCTAAACTGATTTTTCTTGAATTTAGAGAAAGAGAAAAGCAATAAAACAGAGAAAGTCAAAAGGTGAGTGCGCCTGCAATCTGCACACCTCGCAAATCGTGCTTGGTGTGATATATACACTTATAACAACAGCATATGGTACAGGGGAGAATATCAACCGTACACGTGTATGGTTTATGTTAACTTTACAGTTGTCAGTATTAATGATAAATGTACATTTATATTATATTCCAATATTCCCTCTCAAACTGGACGGTGAAAGACATAGTTTCAATTTGCTTCTATTACGCAGAAAATCTGGGTGAGTTAAAGCCTTCGTCAAACAGTCGACAACTTGAAGGGAGGATGGTATATGATGAACATCAACTTCTTTCCTCAGGATCATGTCGCGGATGAAATGAATATCAATTTCTATATGTTTACTTCTAGCATGCTGTACAGGGTTGGACGCAAGAGCCTTTGCACTGAGATTGTCACACCACATCATCGATGGCTGTTTGAGGTTGATTCCGAGTTCTGTTAACAACGAAACAATCCATTTTATTTCAGCAGCACCATCTGCCAAGGCTCTGTATTCTGACTCAGCACTAGATCTGGAGACGACTCTTTGCTTGCGAGAAGCCCAGGAAATCAGATTATCTCCTAAATAGATACAAGTTCCAGCTATAGATCTTCTGTCATCTGCATCGGTTGCCCAGTCTGCGTCCGTAAATGCTACCAGTTGATAACTCCTTGCTGGTTTGATATGCAAGCTCAGTTGATGTGTCCCTTTCAGATATCTAAAGATCCGTTTTACACCCTGAAAATGTGTTTCGGTGGGTTGAGTTATAAACTGACTCAGTTTGTTAACCGAGAAGGCTATATCAGGTCTGGTTGTAGTGAGGTATTGAAGAGACCCTATTGCTCTGCGGTAGAGAGAAGGATCAGACATGAGAGGACCATCTTGACTCGAGAATTTTCGCCCGGTTACCATAGGAGTGGACACAGCAGAACAATTAGCCATGTTGAAGCGCCTCAGTACATCTAATGTGTATTTCCCTTGATTCAAGTAGATGCCAGTATTGTCTCGTTGAACTTCAACTCCCAAAAAATAATATAAAGGACCCAAATCTTTCAAAGCAAAGTTAGAGTTGAGCTTACGAACAAAAAGTTCAAGATAGTGTGAGTCATTACCAGTCACCAAAATGTCATCTACGTAGACTAGAACCAGCACAACAAGTTTGTCGGTGCGAAGATAGAACAAGGATATATCACTTTTGGCATTTTGAAAACCCCATTTTTGGAGAGTGAGTCTTAGTCGATCAAACCAAGCACGGGGTGCTTGTTTGAGTCCATAGATTGCTTTCACAAGTTTACATATATGATGCGGACGTTGTGGATCACAGAAGCCTTCCGGCTGCTTCATATAGACATTTTCTTGAAGGTAACCGTTGAGGAACGCATTGTTCACGTCTAATTGCTTTATTTCCCAGTTGAAGGTTACAGCTATAGTGAGCACAATTCGAATAGTTGTAGCTTTAACCACAGGTCTGAAGGTTTCTCCATATTCTACGCCAAGAGCTTATTGATAACCCTTCGCTACAAGTCGTGCTTTGTGCTTAAGAAGAGATCCATCTGCTTTGAACTTGGTCTTAAAAACCCATTTGCAGTCAACAAGCTTCTGGGTTCCATCATATGGTACAAGAACCCATGTTTTGTTTCTTTTTAGA
>JAOSBP010000006.1:22002425-22013055 GCA_027563825.1 Erythroxylum mucronatum | reverse complement strand
GTTCGGAGGTATTATCTAATGAGCATGAAACACCACCAAGAACAACGTAGCTCCTGTCTTCTATTTTACAGCACAAAAGTTCCATAAACTTACGTTCAACCAAATAAAATTCTAATAAACTTCGTGGTTTCCATCTGGTAGGAAAATGAAAAGAATGGGTAAGGAAGCCAATGAAACACATATTGTTAATAAATGTACTTTTCATTTTCGAAAGAATGACCATAGTTAAATCATAAAAGCAAGCATTATATTGGTGGATGGAGAACAAGGACCTTGATAACGTAGCCTCACTGGAATAAACACATGAACAAATCTAAAACCTGATTTAGAAAATATTTGAGCTGTTAATAGGAAGCATTGTCACTGATATATCACATAGAATCGGCTCAAGATGATTAGATGAATTTTTTGTTTCAATCAACGAGAAAGTTAAATTTGTAAATTGATAAATTTATATTGTATGGAATGAGAGTATCACATTCAATCTTTGAAATTCACACCATTTACATTCTACTAAGCCACCTAACTGTTAATGGGGGATAAAGGGTCAGCTGTAAATAGAACCAAATCCCTAGCTTTGCTTGACTATAATCATGTCATCATTCCACTTTTACTTAAAAGACTTCCATGCACTATCCTCAGTTACACATCAAATTTTAATTACCCTGTTTTATTAAATTTTATTTATACAATTATATAGGGTTCACATAAATTTGTGAATAAAATTTAATAGAACATGATAGAAACATCAAAATCGGAATAAGAAATCTAATCCCCCTTAGTTCAGATTCACAAGACTACTTCCGTAAAACCTCCTCAATTAAGGTTTATGAGACTATATCTGAAAGCTCCAAGAAAACTCACAAATTTACAAATAAAGGAGCAGCTAAGAAGAAGTGTAATTAATTGTGAAGAAACTAAAAACCCTCAATATTTGAATTCTCTTTCTTCCCCCAATCTTCAATTTTATTAAACCCTAATCTTATCTTCTCCATCTCCAAACCATAAAATAAGTTTGAATCTTAAACATTATTATGTTGAATGGCATACCTTAGAGAAGCTGGAGATGAGTAATTGCATCTTGCCACTTCCTTTTAGTCCACTACTTCTCTTTCATTCTTTTTATTTTTCCAATTCACTATTCCGCAATTCCTCATCCTTATTATTATTATCTTCCATCCTAACATCAATAACCTTTTTTAGCTCCTCTTTTCACCTTTTAACCCTTTTCCTAGATACAGTATTAGATTCTTGTTGTTTCCCACTGAAAGAAACAGACCCTTTAGTCAATTTCTCATCTTTTTTGGATTCCAACTCAGATTCAACTTTCAAGTCTTGGTCTTTTCTACTTGATTTGTGTTTCTCTGATTCTTTCTGCTTTGTTGAGATCTTTGAAGTGTTCAACTCGGTACATACTGCTATTTGTTCGGCTATATCCTCAAATATCTATCTTTAAGTGATCGTTAACGAAGAAGACAACATTGACCAGACAAACATAAAGCAAAGACCCACTATAGCAATTGGTGTCATCTTCACACGTACGCCTTATAGGCGTGGTCATCGAATCCGAGCTATGGCCCTTATCGTCCAACTCCATAACTGCTAAATAAACAAAAACTATAACATTTGGCAAGAAAGCAATTTTGTGAATATCGTATCTGTTGATTTGGTTGGGTACAATACAATATTATTCTGTATTGGTCAATACTATTTTGGATAATTTTTCAAATTTATAAAATATTCTATAATTTTTATCTAAATTATAAAATAGTCCTTTAATATGTTGTACTATATAATTTATAATTTTACATAAACCTTATTTTCAAAAATCATAATAATAGAAATTTAAAATAACAATACTTTGTTTATTTTTATTAATATTATTTTCAAATATTTCACATATAAATAATAATCATAATTAATATGAAAATTATTTAATCATCATACAAATATAAAATTAAGAACAATACAAAGTATTTAAAGTATTACAATTTCATCATATAATAAATAATAATTACATCAAAACATCAAATAAAAAGAGTAAAAATATTGATGACTCTCTAGCATTTACAATTTACAAAAAGAAATCGTGCCGATGAATTAACTAGAAGTAAAACCTAGAACAAAATTATTTACAATTATATTGCATGTACAGAATTTAACATATACGTCAAATATAATTGAAATTAAAAGAAAAGAAGAAACAAAAACTTAGAACTTCATTCAATCGAATACCCACTCAAATTACATTGACGTCAATTCTCATTTAGTACAAAATCTTCATCATTAGGAGGAGTCTCATCATCACCATCATTCAAATTAATTACACCAAATGACATTTCAATATTTTTCCATGCAAGATTATTTTTCAAGTTACTTTCATCTATCAAACTCGATTCCTTATATACCTAATCTGCCAAAAGATCAATATAATCAATGTAAATTGGATTTACAGAATTATTTGTTCTATTAAAAGCCATATTAAACAATAAAATTTAATTATTAAAAAATTATAAGAAACTATATCTAACTTAATAATGATAATAACATATTTTTTCCGAAATTTCAAATTGTATCGAACAAAGACCAAGTCATTTAATCTTTTATACTCCAATCCATTCCTTTTCTTGGAATGGATGAATTTAAATGTTCTCCAATACCTTTCACTCTCTATTGCACTCACACAATAACTTAGAATTTGAATTTCAAATATTTACAATTCTAGAACGCCAATTTCAAATTAGTTCCACCAAGCAACTATAACATAATAAAAGTAGCATTATAAACAAAATAAAGTGATGATTAATTTTCAACAAGTAATAAAAGTGAAAAAATATATGCTTGGATTAAGTTTTTCTCTTTGAAAAATAACAATTAGCATTCCAAAATTACCAAAAGCATCCTTATAAACTTCCATTTGTGAGCTTAGGATATCATTCATCATCTAATGGGCAAAAACTATTGTAATAGTTAATATTATTCCCCTATTAAATTCTTATATATAAGAATGAATTTAATAGAAAGCATTTTGGAATTATGGTAAAGCAAGTATAGAGAAAACATATGTTACAGGTGGATTAAAACAGGGACCAAAATGGCATCACAGCAACGAGGAGCAAGGACCAAAACGCAGTGCACAACCAAGGAGCAGTCCACACCAAAGAAGCAATGCAGCAGTTGGTGAGCAGAAAAAAACAACGTAGCAGACGTCTCGCGCCAAAAGAAAATGCAGCGTATGTTGGAAGCATTGAGGCAAACGACAACGTGGGGCGAGAGGAGCAAAACACAGGCACAATAGGAGTAATCTCAGATGTTTGGCCAATAACAAAATGGACAGTAGCAATATTGTGAGGGGTAAATAGTGGAGTGGATTTTAAATTAAATAGAAAAAAGAAGAGAGTAGCGTAGGTGGGACAAAAAATAAGAAGAGAAGAACCATTGCTCCTCTCTTCAGATTGCACAAGGAAAGTCTTGGCACTCCTCTCTGACATAGGAGTACCACCTCCCCTCCTAAATTGTCCTCCCTTTTCTTTTTCTGTTCACGTTGCTCTTTATGTTCTCCACATTCTCAACCCCTAATGCCGCTTTGATTAACTGTTGAAAATCACAGAAATTCTATGCCACCACTTTTTTCCTGATGGCTAAATACAATCCCGATTCAAACCTACGGCACTTAGCCGCCTCACTCATCATCATCTCAGCTGCATATCGGGACAGTTGTGTAAATCTGCCCTCATACTCGCTCACTGTCATCTTCCTCTAGGTGAGACTTAGAAATTTCCTTTGTTTTTGCTGAATATACACCTCAGACAGATACTTCTTCCTATAGGCAGCGAGGAAGTCCTTCCATGCCAACACCGACAGTTTCATCTGACTCCCTGGCACACCTTCCTACCAATGCAGAGCATCTTCCTGTAGCAGACTTGCAGCATACTCAACCTTTTCATCATCCTCACAGTCCATTTGCTCTAACATCCTCTCTGTCTTCCTTAACCAGGTTTTAGCTTCTTTTGGATCAATTGTCCTATAAAAGTCCACTGCCCCGTACTTCCTGAGCTTATCAAACTGCTTTTGCTTCTTAACTGGGGTCAGAGCAGAAGTTTGCGGCACCTGGCCCATTGCCTGGACAAAAGCCTAAGCAAAGGCCTGGAATAGCCTAGCATCCAAAGGAGTACGTACTTGCTCCTGCGGAAGAGGAAACTCCTGTGTCTGTGATTGAGAGGGCCTACTACCGTGCCCTGCAGAAGCCTCACTATTTCCTGAGGCTCTAGACTCATCTGCACCCTCCTCTCTAGGCGGAGAGTCAGCTGCAATAGATCCTTACAAAACTCCTCGTGTTCTTCTATGAGGTGGGATCGTACTCCTTCAATTTAAACACTAACGATTAGCTTACATTTTATTTTAATCTTATTTCCTACATGTATGCATGTTATGCATGTCACTTAATGCAATCAATCAATTCAACAATGCAAACAATTTAGCACACAACATAATAATTTATAACACTACATATTCTAAGCCTAGGAATCCTTAAAAAGCCTAGCCTCTGATATAAAAGATGTTGGGCGACAATTTAAGGCGGTAGAGTAAAGATCGTTTGAAATAAAAGTTGAAAACTTCTATAGAAAAGAAAATTTTATCGTCAGTAGTGGCAGGTTCGCCGTGACGAAGCTATAGAAATATTTCCAAGGTACTTTTAGGAGAAGTTCGCTGCGGCAAAGTCTCAAGGTCAAGCAATCGCATGCTTGGGGACAAATACGCCGCGGAAAAAGTCTAGCATCGCCACAACGAAGTCCCCAAATTAAATCCACGAACCTCTTGGGACAAATACGCCACGGCGAAAGATTTGTGCTCTGCTGTGGCGAAGTTGCCAAATCAAACGAAAATACCCTTCAGAAAAGGTTCGTCGCAGCCAAAATCTGGCTTTGCCTAGGCGAAACCTTCAATTCAGCAACCTAGAACCCAACAATCAACATACATTTACACATACAATTTCTATTTCCAACCAAAATAATCAACAACTCAACCACAAGATACATATGCACATACACAAAGAAACTTCTTTAATTCTCAATCTCATTTCTAGAATAAAATCGAGTTTGAACAAAGCGTTAATTACATATCAACGCTACATCATTAGCTTAATACAAAATACATATGGATGCTCATGTTCGATATGCTGCTAAAGCTACCCAAAAGTAATTGAACTAACTTAGTTACTAAATATAGCTATCTGGGAGTTTCCAATTGCCTTGCAAGGATCAACAATCTTCTCGTTCTACACCTGTGGAGAAAATAATGGGTTGAGCTACAAAGCTCAGTGGTTAATATATTTATAGCCATTGGTAATGAGCCTATATATATATATATATATTTATTTATTTATTTATTCTAGGAATTCAATCATTAAGCACTCCAGCTCAAAAACTCATAGTTAAGGAAGTTAACGCATAACACATAACAAGAACATTTAACTATCAAACATAACACACTTGACAATTCAAAGATGAAATGCACAACAAATGGTTGAAGAGTTCCATGAATCAAAATGGCAAAACAGAAGTTTCATTTGCGGTGAGTTCGGACTATATTTGAAAAGTGCGTCATGACCCTAGGTGATGACCTCGTCAATGTCCAGACCCTAGGTATGGAATCACCCGCAAGTCCCGTAGAAAGGTGCTGATATGGGGACTCGACTTTTATGTACCAGCGTCAAGGGTACGGGGGTCGCTTAATCTGTTGTGCCCAACACATAATTGGCCAATTGTTTCCTTACCAATCACAAAAATCAATATAAAAATTAAGTAAAATAAATCAAGTAAGGCACAAGTTTTTATTTATCTATCCAATTGATAAAATGAAACCGTGCCATGGCTCTAAGCCAAAAGAGAACAAATACACACATCATACATAACTCAATTATGCATATATAGATTTGAAAATATTATTTCATGCGATAAAAGTCATATTTTGCACTCCAAGTGCAAATTTGCTCAAAAACATAATTTTATAAATTAAAACATTGTCCTTTTCACTTTAAGTATAGGTTTGTTGACAACAATATCGTTTCTCAAAATACATAACAAAAACATCAGTTTGAAAACAACGTCGTTTCTTAAATACATAAGCATATTAGCACCCATTTGAGATTCAATTTTGCTATGCATTGCCTAGGTTCAAAATTCACATACAAGTCATCATGCATGTTTTAGGATATTTTAATCTCATTTGAGAGATATGGTTTCCCCAACTCACCTCAAAAGAAGGTGTACACTCCTTTAGCTTCAACAATCCTCGTTACGAGCTCCTCGATTCAAAGCTCCCGAGCCTTTATACATAAAAAGAACATACAATATATTTACTACTCAAACATATATGTCGTATTTATACATCATCACATAAGTGTATAAAACACAATATCACTCTCCTTAAGCTATGGATTCGACCATTAAGCTTCTCATATGGTTACTTCCTTACTATTCACATTAGCTTTTCTTTTGCATTTTCTAAGGCATTTAATGCCTTTAATCCCAAACTTACTCATTTCAAAACATAATTAAGTACATTTTTATCCAAGCACATTAGGCCATTATTCATCAATCTAAGCAACAATTCAAGTTTACTCTAAGTAAACATGAAAGCCGCTTTCAATGTATATCATTACAAATCCTTAAATCCTAAGCCAAGTTCAATTAGACATTTTTATCAAACAACTAATGTGCATGACTTTCAAGTCATATTTTTAAAGCTTTATCATGGTAATTCATGCTCCTATCTTGTTATATAACAAATACTTCCAATCAACAACACATTTCACCACTCCATTGAATCCAATTCCCTTCATTTAAGCCATATTCATTATAATTATACAACCCATCACATTAATCCATTCCTTCTTCAATCATTTCTTCCAAGTCTATCCAACATACTTCTTATTTCATCATCAATTCACATTATACATGCACAATTAACACCATAAAATTCATTTAGACCATCAATTTCAAAAGATATCCAAAAATGTACAAACTTTCACCAAAAGGGGACATTTTGGTTTTGGCTTAAAGAACCCTCTGCATGACACATTTCATTCATCTAAACCATGTTTCATGCATATTCAAGCATGGACAGCAATATATCTTAACACCAAACTCAAAATCCTAATCTAGAGAGAGATGAGACAAAATTTACCTAAACCTTCCTTTAACGATATCTTTAAATCCTTTGAGAATTTCTCAAATCTAATGATAGATTTGAGTTCCTTGACCCCAAATTAACTTAGAAAACCTTGATTTGAGTTGAAGAATAAAATTAGCTAGAACATTAACTCTTTTTTAACCAAAATATGGTGAAATTATCTTTTTACCCTTAGGTTATATGAAATTACCGTTATACCCTCCAAACTTTTCCTAAATTTGCAATTAAGCCCGAAATTTGGGAATCACCAAAACTTTTATTTTTATTTTGGCCCTTGAACTTTTAAGATTATAATTAGGTCCCTTTATAAAATTGCATACTGGTCCTCCAAGAATTGAAAAATTACATTTAAGTCCTTAACTTTTGACAATTTGCAAATAAGCCCTTATGTACATCAACTTTTCCAATTAAGCTTTCTAAATGTATTCTAAGTCTATAAATGATGTATAATCACCTCTAAGGCATTAGAACACATTTAATTCAACCACCGTGGTCATATCCATCCAATAGACTCGTTTTACACACTTAAAATTTTATGTGTCAGATATCTCTAAGATTTCACATACCGATGAACTTTGAGTTCATGTAAGGGCATATAACGTTATAAATCATTAACATATATACCCAAAGGACTTAAATACATCTTTGAACTCATATACAACCTTGTATGCGTCAGTATACAACATCTCCAAGTATAGCACAATACAAAAAGCTCAGAGAGTCTGGTGTTAAAAGTTCTTCCCCCCTCAAAAGAGTTTCGTCCTTGAAACTCCCAAGTCAAGGACACAAATAAATGGGGGTACTGACGTCTTATAGTATGCTCAGGCTCCCATGTCATCTCTTCGACCCTATCATTCTTCCAAAGAACTTTGACCGTGAGTACCTCCTTGCTGCATAATCTCTTTATTTGTCTATCCAAACTCTGCACTAGTTTCAACTCAAAACTCAGATCTTCTCTCAGCTCTACTAAAGGTGTCTCCAAAACATGAGATGGATCCGGTAAGTACTTTTTAAGCATCAAGACATGGAATACATTACGGATCTTATCCAAGCCTGGTGGCAATTCCAACTGATACGCCACAGTCCCGACACATTCTAGAATACAGAAAGGTCCGATATATCGAGGATTCAGCTTCCTTCGACCATGAAATCTAATATTCGAAGAAAAACTATGTCACCAACTGCAAACTCGAATGGTCGTCGCCTCTTATTCGTA
Organism: Erythroxylum mucronatum; assembly: GCA_027563825.1. Taxonomy (NCBI): domain Eukaryota; kingdom Viridiplantae; phylum Streptophyta; class Magnoliopsida; order Malpighiales; family Erythroxylaceae; genus Erythroxylum; species Erythroxylum mucronatum. The sequence continues at coordinate 22,004,645 of JAOSBP010000006.1, read as the reverse complement.
TAACTCTTTTGACGATCCTGGGTGACCACGCGTCATAACGCTAATCAAAATTAAATTAACTATACTACTACTATAGTAGTGGCGAGTCTAGGTCGATCCCACAGAGAGTACGTGTAAAGTTTATGAAATGAAATTAATTGGGTTTACACGTAATTGGGGGGTTTTGAATTTTTAAAGAAGAAAATAAAAATAAAACTAACTAATAAAAATAAAGTAAAGAAAACATGCAGAAAATGATAAATGCGGGGGATTCAGTAGGGACCTGGTTCTTTGGCTCAATCTCGGCCTAAACCCTAAGCAAGTATATTTTATTAATTTGTTGTTCTTTAACCTCTCCTAGAAACTATTAATCGTGGGCTAAAAATTAACCTGAATTTTCCCTTAGGTTATGTTTAATCAAGATACGATCGTTAATTAAACCTAACCACCTAATAACCTAGGATACGATCTCTAGATTTAATTAGGCAGTAGCATTACGAATTAGGAAAACCGATTAATCAAGGCAACAACCACATACGATGCGTCATTTAACCTAGGTCATGTTATCCCTAATGATTACGAAACATTAGTCGCTACATATGAATTTCAACACAACAATTACGGATTATGTCAAAATTATAGCAATGGGTTGAAAATTAACGATTCAATGAACGCATTAAAACCATCAATCACAATACCCAATAGGTTCGTACATAAATAACCGAATAATAACGAAAATTCAATTTTCAATATAAAAACCAAATCAGTTAAAATCGGATAACACAATCAATTTCTAATGAGAGAAAGAAACAACAAAATAATTAAAATAATACATAAACTAGGTCATCGGCGTCGATTTTACCTCCGAACCGGCGTCGGGATGTTTAGCGCTTCATAGGTATTTTCCAACAAAATGCTTCAACCCCCATCTTAATCCCTAGCAAAAATCCCTAATTAATGCTCGGCAAGCTCCATACAATTTTTACAGTTCATCAACTTCACGAATAAACATTGGAGTTTTTTTTTCAGTTCTCTTCACTGCCTGATTCGTCTCCAATGCCGCAACCCATGGCAGTGTCCAGCGCCCAAGCCTCAAGTAGCAGATGCAAGCCTCAAGCCGCTAGCCTCCAGCTCACGCTCCTGCTCTCTGGCGCTGGCTGCTTCTCCTCAACGCCGCACTGTCCAGCGTCTCCTAGCTGACGCCAATTCTTCTCTATTTATTTGTGTCTCTGCTTCTATTGTGCCAACAATCTGTTTAATTGAAGACCCTCTGCGCCTATTTTCTTCTTTGTTTGCGCCTCCATCTCCACGTTGTTCAAGTCCCAATGGCGTGATTATTTATTGTAGTTCCTCCCTCCATCGTCTGCTACTTCTTGTGCTTTAAGCCTAATTTATTTTTAATGTTTCTCCTGTACGTTGGCTTGGACCTTTTCGTGATGCGTGATTTTCCTCTATTTGATTGGTCCACCTGTTGCCTGACTGTTGCTTCTTATTTTTCCGTCCCATGGGTCATGCCCGCCTATGTTTTATCCTGTGTGCTGGCATTTGTAAACGCCTGCCTCATGACACGTCGTTGATGTTAACTGCCTCCTTGCTAATTTCTCAATTGCTCATTTTAATTTGCGACAGCTTTCTTACGTGAAGGGATGTATTTTTCTCCTGTAGCTGATTTAAGCCCATGCGTCGTTTTGCTGGCCTCCTCACTTACCTGATTTTAAATTTTGCTCTCCTCTACCATTAGTCCATTGACTATTTAATTCTTTTCTCCCCACTCACTGTTGAACCGATTAGACAATTAAAAAGCCTCCCATTTAATTTTTGCTTCCACGCTGCTCATTGAATTATTGTTTTGCTCTCTCCTGCGTGCTCCTTCCTTTTTGCGTGATATGGCCTTTTAATTTTACTGCTGGGTCCCCTCTATGTTGCTAGGAGCTTGAAACCCATGTGCGTTGGCCCTTGATTAATCCACTTAATGTGACACTTTAAATGATCCAAGTGTGGCTTTGCGCCTCTCTGCTTCTTTAAAATGACGCTGCTTGCTAATAAAACGCCAAAACGTTGATTTCCCAATTAAAATGCAACTGCTCTTTATCTTTCAATTTCTGTCTTTTAATTTTCTTTTTCCATTCCATGAAGACAAACAAGTACTGATCTTCAGAAAATGTCTCAAATGGGGTATTTTTGACTCACTTTAATTTCTTTGTTCCCAAATTGTACCTAAAATCAAATATGAATTAAAGT
>JAOSBP010000006.1:21960525-21979080 GCA_027563825.1 Erythroxylum mucronatum | reverse complement strand
GTGTAGAAATAGCGGCCGCTCCGCTATCCGCTATTCCGCTATAGCGTTTTCGGGGTCGGCCGCTCCGCGCCGCTATCCGCTATTAACTACTATGATTTAAACCCCTTGAAGTTCTAATTTCACTATATGGTTAAGTAAGTTCTAATTTCACTATATGGTTAAGTTTCTTCTTGTGAGTTCTCAAGCTGAAGAGATACTTCCATTGTTCCAAGTGCTAATTTACCTGCCAAGTTGTTGATATTCACATGGCAATTTCTCTAATGCCTATTTAGTATAGAATCTCTGCATAACTTACGTGGATGGAAATGTGAAACACTAAACTTTTTCCAATTTCCCTTTTTAATTTACCTTACATCTTTTGTACGGATGTTTGGTGTCGCACGATTGATTTCTACTGCTTACTTAAAATGATTGGAACTGATATCAGTGGAGTTTACTTGAACCTAGTAGGGTCGATTGATCATGTATTTACTTTTCTAACAAGTGTAAACGCTTCCAAGTACACTGTGTGAAAAAGGAAAGTACAGTAGAAGACTAATAAATTTTTTGTTATGTAATCAGGTTGCTCTAATCATGACACACATCCAACTAAGCAAAATGGTGCAACATATGCAGTTTATTCTTTTCAGAAAGTGACAAGCTTACTTAATGAAGGTGCTTAATGGAAATTAGTACTTTCAATTTGGATCGTTCTGCAAATACTAACCCAATGGCAACAAAAATCCTGTTCCACTCGGGAAGGGTCTTAAAAGAGTAAAATGAGCACCCTTAGTTTGGAATAAGAGATTATAATGGGATATCATCATTTGTGGTTACATGTTTGGTGCTTTTGGTTGATTACCACGTTGAGATCATCTTAAAGATGACTGGCTGAGTAAGTGTTTCCGAAATGTTATGAAGAAAACAGTTGAAGCAAGCTTTTCCTGATCTGGAAAATTTGTCACATCTGTTCCTGAATGCCTTCTCTCGGAAGGGCTAACCCTTCTTCAGAATATTTCCATTTAGGAACGGAAATATGACTACCAACTGACTGATGCCAACGTGTAATTACTAAATTGGTCCAAGTCTTTTTAGCTTGTTTATCAGTCATGCATGCGGCAAGGACTTTTAGTAAATTAATAATTTCTATTATAAAGCAAGGACTTTTAGTAAATTAATAATTTCTATTATAAAATATTTATATAATTTTAATTAAATTAATTCTCAACTAATTAATATATATTTTGATCAGTAAATTTTGTATATTAATACTAACTGGAGATACTTACATATGTAATTAAAGTACTTTTAATACACTGTTGCTTCATTTTCAATTTGCCAAAGATAGCTGTAGCGTCAGTTCCTTGTAGCAAAACTGACGGTGTTTCTTGAGAAAAGCCTATCAATCATGGATTTACACTCCTCTTCAAGCTTGTTAAGCACACGAGATGAGAAGAATGGCTGCTGCGTAACTATTTTTGGATGAAGGCAAGCTAACTAAAGCGCCAGCCACTTTGCTTGTCATATTTGTGCCAAAGATGAAGGCAATAAATGTTGTGAAGTAAAACATCACTGTAGTGTAACGATGAGAAGCAACTATAGGCTATCAAATAAGCAATCACTTGGAGAAGTTAGAGTAGAAATTAAGCTTATCTAAACGCACCATATTAAAATAACATGATTTTTTTTTGTTGATAAGAAAAAATCACACAAGTATATAAAAGTTCAATTATGCACATCTTCATTTGTAAGATTTACTAACAACCCAAGTTAGTTGCATGAAAAGAAAATACCAATATTTAGATCGGCTAAAATAAGATGTGATAGTCAAAAGATCCACTTGAAAAATTTTGAACAAGATAATCATGAAAAATCAGATGGAGACACAAACCCTTGACATAATTGATAAAATACAAACAAAGATTGTGAGACCATTTGAACATAAAGGATGCTGGAAGCTTTAAGTTCCTAAAAAAATATGAATTAACATAGGGAAAAATAATAAATGCAAAAAATACAAAAAGGAAGGGACTGTCCCTTTATCTTGTAATTAATTAACACTGAAAAAGACAATCAGAATTAATGTATTACAACTGCAGTCTTAAGTGTCTGTGCGTGTGTGTGGGAGAGAATGAGCAAAGGAAGGGGAGCCGCAGCGGCAGCAGCAACACCTGATCCGGTGGCGGTTCTACGAGGCCACCGCGCTTCTGTCACGGATGCTTCTTTTCATCCCTCTCTTCCTCTCCTTTTCACTGGGTACTTTATTTCTTCTTCTTCATTATTATGATTGCTATTCGGTTGACGATGACAACTAATATTTAGTAAAAGTCTTCCAGCTCCATTGACGGCGAGCTAAGGATTTGGGATACCATCCAGCGTCGAACTTTATCATCGGCTTGGTATTCTCACATCTTTTTTTATCTTTTAAATTAGATATCATAGCCATACATTTGTTTCTTTTTGTTAACTTTAATAGCCGATTTAATTTAATTTGATTTGATTTAATTCAAGGGTGCATAGCACGGCTCACGGCATTATATCAGTTGTTTCTACTTATTTGAGGGGCAACAACAAAGTTATCAGGTGACTTTTTAATCTTTTTCAGGTATGCTTTTGTTTTAATATGGACAAAATCACATTATATCTGTTATCTGCTGTTGTAGTCAGGGAAGGGATGGCACTGTTAAGTGCTGGGATATCGTGGACTATGGTATCTCAAGGTACTGCTATACATTAATTTTGCTTGTCTTTTCTTCTTGTTGCCTTTCTTCCATAATATCTCTGGCTTTAGATATTGTCGCTCATTCAGAAGCTTTCTTTCCCTACACTTTGTTTTTGGACAGGGTGCCCTCAGTTACCATCAGCACGAACTCCTACCATTTCTGCAAGCTTTCTATAGTGAAGAAGCCGTGTGCTATTGCAAACCAAGTTGATAGTCCTCATTGTCAACACAAGACGGGGGTTGAGGAAACTAAGGACTATGACAGAGGAGCAAAGAATGAAGAAGGTCATCTTGAAGCTTTATGTTACTGTCTAATGATTGGCCATACTTGTTGTGGATTAACTAATTACTGTCGAATGAGAGCATAAAGTTGTCTTTGGTTGCAAATGGCTTGCCATGACATGGTGCTATTAGTAGAGATCCAAGCCTTGTAAATAATCAAGAGATAACTACTTAAACCTGACTTTGTCCAATGAATTTTTGGTTAGCTCTTTTTGAATTTGCAAGTTTACTTAGGAACTTCAACTTTTGAAGAATGGGTACTGATCATCGAGAGCACAATCCTACTGAATCATAAAGTGTCTTGGAGGATAGCTGCTCTTTTTATTTACATTTATTAAAATTTACTGTTATCTACTTATAATACAACATGGCAATTCGTTTTATAGTATGGGTCCCTTAAAGGTATTAACTTGTAATTCAGACTATTACAGTTTTGACATTAATTTCTTATTCGACTCTCCTGGGAAATAATATTTGGTCCATATTCTTCATGTTAAAAGGTCAACATTATCAACTGAGATGATTTATAGCATTTAATAGCAGTATTTACTTCACCATATTGGTCTTTTGATGTAGTTTATGTACTATCTCTCTCTTTTCAATTCACTGTAAATTTGTTATACGAGTACTGATTCTGTTCTCATTGTTTTTCCAGAATGTTTACAGGATAATGGGCTACAGTATGTTGCCGTAGCAGGGGAGAATTCTTTCGAGGTGAACATGCATCATTTCTCGCAATTTCTGTTTGTCTATTTTCCTTCTTGTTTTGGTGTTTAATTACTTGATGATTCTTTGAAACTTATATACACAGGTTGAGATATGGGACCTTCATACTGCAGAAAGAATTGCACGAATACCTCAAACTCATTTTGACATCTCGCCTAGTATGTCTACTGAAAAAAGAGGTTTTGACTTTGATCTCATGTCTGTTTTAATTTGACTTGAATTTGTTAGTGAATTACTAAGAGGTGTAAATTGAGATCCAACATATAGCTGTTTTGGGCGTATCCCGTTTTAGTGTGTCTTTTTAAAATGGTTTCCTTGGATATCTCTCCCGTCTTGCTTTAATTTTCATTACACCAAAGTTTATTGATATTTTGAAACCAGATAACAGATTTGCAAAAATTAAAATTTTCTTCTCAGAATGACTAGCTTTGTATGAATCAGACACTGTTAGATGTAAGATCCCTCCTCTTAGCATCTTATTGTCAAGTGGATTGTACCCTCTTCAAGCTTTATTTTTATTTGATGGCTCTCTTTTTTCAGAGATGCCTTTGTATTGGGACACTTGGAACTTCATACAAGTTTACTTATATACAACTCATTCACTACATGGGAAGTTTGTTTTAGTGCATTCTGCATTAACAAAAAGCGCAATCCGTTACCTTAGAGATTTGCAATGACAAAGCCATTAAAACAAAAATCCCAAATATTTTGTCCAGAGCTTCAAAAGGAAGAAAAGAAAAAAACAAAAGTTGAATGAAGTTTTTATCTTAGAAAGACATTGTTTATTTGTTTTCTTATGCCTCTAAACTCGAAGTTGGTGTCCATGGGCAGGGATGTGCATGACCGTTCAAGCATTTCTACCGTCACTGTCACAAGGATTTCTAAATGTCTTAGCTGGGTGAATGTTTTTGCTTCTCCTTTTTGTTTTACCTTCTTAAATGATGTTTTAGGATTTGTAGAATGGTTCAGTGAGTAAAGAATGATTTTAGTTGAGTACTTAACTTTATTTTTGCTATATCTGGCAGTTATGAGGATGGTTCCATGCTTTGGTGGGATGTACGAAATCCAGGGGTTCCTCTAACTTCTGTTAAGTTTCATGCAGAACCAGGTGAGACAAATATTTTTGGAAATCCTCATTCATAATAATCCACATTAAAATTAAAACTTTTGAGCCTATTTGTTCTATGCGCAGTTTTAAGCCTATGTATTGATGGGCTGTGTAAAGGGGGTGTCTCAGGAGCTGCCGATGACAAAATTGTTTTGTATGGGTTGGATGTGGCCATGGTAATTCGTCTTCCAGTAATTCTTCTATCTACTTTATCCTTGCTGGGTGTTTTGATACTAAACTTAAGCAAATGATGAATTAGCTATTTATTTATGTCATTTTGGTTATATTGTTTGTCGGCTTTCTTACCTGTTAAGTTGCTTATTTATTGCTCTCAGCCTACTACTTGGGGCACCTCGTGTGATTCATGTTGAATCTTTCATTTTGAGATAGGGTTCTTGTGTGATTAAGAAAGAGATTAGTTTGGAACGGCCTGGTATATCAGGCTGCTCAATTCGACCAGATAACAGAATTGCTGCAGCTGCTGGTTGGGATCACAGGTTGGTGATTACTTTTAGCATTTTCTTAAATTACTAGACATGGGATCATGATTGCTCCCATTTGTTGGTTGATGACAGAATCAGAATATACAATTATCGCAAAGGAAATCCTCTTGCAATATTGAAGTATCACCATGCTGCGGTAACTTTGTCATCAATTAGCCTTCCTCAAGTCAATTTTTGAGTGTTATTTTTGCATTATATTTGAACCCTCTCTCGTCATATCCTCAAAAAGGTGTTTTTTTGGGTAATTTTCCAGTGTAATGCTGTTTCATACTCAACTGATTGTAAGTTGATGGCCTCTGCTTCAGAAGACACAACTGTTGCATTGTGGGAGCTGTATCCTCCTAAAAGCTGAATTGTGGGAGCTACAGAAACTGAAATGTGTTCAATTCATCATCTACGATTCTGTACACTTCAATTTTGCCTTACATCAGTTCGATCATGATTAACGATAGAAAGGTATATCAGGATTGTTTTGGTACAATGTAGGAATCAAAGGAATGTAAAGTATATGACATTGTTTAATTTGGATATATAGACTGGTTTGGATCGCTGGCTGCTTTGTATAAGAAACGAAATCCCAAGAGCAACATAGTGAAATAACAAACGGAAGCCATTGTCTTGGTATTGACTATTGACCCAAGACGTGTGTTGTTCTACCGGACATGACATGGCATTGGCATATGTTGTTCGAATAGCCTCGAGGCCACGGCCGCCATTGTCCCTGACAATCACTTTCTCAGCATCACCCAGACTCACCACCACTTTTTTCAGTTCTGCCTCCGACCCCGACCCCGACCTTTCGCTTCCAATTGCTACAGTAGCAGAGGAAAAACTTTGCACAAACCTCTTGCAAAAATGTCTCCGATTCCCCAATCTGCATTACGTAAGAGCCATTCACGCTAGATTTTTGAGAATTCCTAAACTACCCATCTCTTCCCTCTATCTCTTAAACAACATTATCAGTCTTTATTTGAAATGTAATCGTCTAACTCATGCTCTCAAATTGTTCGACCAAATGTCCGAAAGAAATGTGGTATCTTGGTCTGTTCTCATCGCCGGTTTTGTCCAGCGCGGCTGCCCCGATGAAGCTTTGTCTCTCTTTTTGCGTATGCAGCGTGAAGCTGTCGTGTCTCCCAATGAGTTCAGTCTTGTGAGTGCGCTTAACGCGTGCTCGTTTTCCCAGAATTTGATGATGTTGTACCAAATCTTCTCTTGGGTCATTCGTTTGGGATTCGAGTACAATGTATTTCTGATGAATGCGTTCTTAACTGGTTTAATACGACATGGAATGCTGGCAGATGCTAAAGTGCTTTTCGACAAGTGTGTGAGTAAAGATATTGTGTCTTGGAATGCAATGATGGCTGGTTTCTTGCAGCATTCTAGTTCTCAAATACCATTCTTTTGGCACCAAATGAACGGTGAGGGAGTTAAGCCTAATGATTTCACCTTTTCTACTGTTTTTACTGGCTTGGCTTCACTTGCTGATATTAAAATGGGATTGCAAGTTCATGCACAGCTTGTCAAGAGTGGTCACGGGGTTGAGATTTGCGTGGGGAATTCTTTGAGTAACATGTACATAAAGAACCAGAGGCTTAATGACGCTTTTAAGGCCTTCTATGAGATGCCACAAAAAAATGTGCGTTCTTGGACTCAGGTGGCTGCTGGAGCCTTGGAATGTGGGGAACCTGACAGAACGCTTGAACTTGTTGCAGAATTGAGGGTGGTGGGTGTAATGCCAAACAAGTTTACTCTTGCCACTGCATTTGATGCTTGTGCCAAGTTGGCTTCATTAGAAGAAGGGAAGAAATTTCATGGCCTGAGAATTAAACTAGGTTCTCAGGTTGATATCTGTGTAGATAATGCCTTACTCAATATGTATGCGAAATGTGGATGCATGGATGAAACTTGGGTTGTATTCCAATTGGGACATGATCGTTCTGAGGTTACATGGACAACCATGATCATGGCGTGTGCGCAGAATGGCCAATCTAAAGCTGCTCTTGAAATCTTTGAGGACATGATATTCAGTGATGTGGAGCCAAATTATATCACCTTTATATGCGTGCTTTATGCTTGTAGCCAAGGTAGGTTTATTGATAAAGGATGGAAGTACTTTTTCTCTATGTCTAATGAACATGGGATTTCCCCTGGCGAAGAGCATTATGCGTGTATGGTGGACATACTAGGACGTGCAGGTCAGATTAAACAAGCTGAGGATTTGATCTTAAATATGCCATTTCAACCAGGTGTGCTTGTTTGGAAGACTTTGTTAGGTGCTTGTCAGCTTCATGGGGATGTGGAGACAGGAAATCGAGCAGCACAGCATGCAATTGACCTTGATGGAAAAGATTCCTCAACCTACGTGCTATTGTCAAACTCTTTTGCTTGTCAAAGTAACTGGGAGGATGTAGGCATGATTAGGGAACTTATGGATAATCGAGACGTAAAGAAAATGCCTGGCTCTAGTTGGATTGAAGTAGAGAAGAGTCGCCCATTTGTCCAGCTTGGGGATTATTAACATGAATGAAACACATAATACCTTCTGTCCTTTGAATTCCATTTGGACTGCATTTCTGGAGATGCCATTTCTATATCTTAAATTATCAGTCTCTTACCAAGAAACACTTAGAGAAAGGACTTTTGGGCCCTACCTGTCATGTAAAATTCTAATGTGCTTCACATAACTCATTTTTATGTCACCATTTTGTATTCGTTACTCCATTGGCAGTTTCTAATGCATTCTGGCCCCAAATGTTTAATTATACTTTCTCATTTCACCTAAACACTCTCATCTGTAGCCTTTGTTGAAACAGATTCGTAGAGGTTTCTTCGGGAGATGATTCTATTGAATCCAATCGGGATGCTTCCAAGGAAGAGGAAGAAGAGGGAAAGAACAGGAGGCAGAAGAAAGAAAAGGACGCACAAAGTTCATTACAGAACTGCTGCTTTATTGAAATTTTCTTGAGGTTATTAGCTAACTATTTGGTTCACTGCAGGTAAAAAACAATGAAGGTGCAGCTGAATAGAATGATTTTTCAGAACAAATCTTGAAATCTCCTACATCATGGACAGTCCAAAAACCTCTCTAAATGCTCCTGTCTCACTGAAATCTAAGGAAGATTCATGGATCGCTTGTCCAGCCGACCATATCTACATTGCTCAAGAAGGTGCCGGAGAAGAAGAAAACAGAGCAACAATTTTTTAAGCCAAATTGTTAAAGATTGCTGTGCAGTCAGGATTTCATTTGGATAAGAAACTTCTATCGCTTTTTTGTGCTTAAAGCATTGGGAATAACGAGAGTGCTGAGATATGGAGTTGATAGTTGTAATTGCTGGAAGACTCTATTCTCTTCTATAAAATACTATCACTGTGAAGCAACTCCCAACCATTTATGCTGGCATTTATATGCATCAATATTTCATTACTACTCCTATTCCGCATTCAACTTGTGACTCAACTGGCATTAGTAATCGATTACTTTAGCCCTAAAACTAATGCTTTCATTCTTATAGGAGTCTCTGGTTGTCAGCTTTTGTGGTTGGAGCAACATAATAATAAATTTCAAGTTGGTATTAATCTAAACGAGCTTTCCAAACTTCCAGCAATTTGCTATCGGAGTCACTTATTTCGACGAGCTCCCACTAGGGTGTCATATTATTCTCGCCGAAGATCAGTCGGGAACCTGTTTTCCCCGACACATTTTGTAACTAGTTCTTATTTCCTTTTCATCAAAAAAAAAAAAAATCTGGCAAAGAGAGTTTCTGAGTTTTTAATTGAACTTTTGAGTATCTGTCGATTTTTTCTTTATCCTTTTTCACATTCTATACAAATCACATGTATTGTACTTAAAAACTGAATTGATATATGCTAGTGTAAGATCATATTCTGATTTCTAAGATCATTACAATGTAAGCATGATTGCAGGGAAGACTGTTGCTGTCTGGAACTAAAAGTACCTGAAATTATTCAGGCAATTTCTTTACCTTTGCAATACAGAAGTCTATAGTGCCTTGGGATGGCTGAGGAAAAGATTACCTTCTCACATATAAATAATGGTAATCCACCTGCAATTTCTAATTTCCAATACAACTAATTTCTCTCAACAGATGACCTCCACCATAAGTTTCAATAATGTTAATGTGTGAGCACATTCAGTTACAAATTATTTAATTTAACTGATATCAGAAACTGTATCATAGTGGTTCTGCTTCCCAAAGAAAAAATAAGAGCCATGCTTTCCCTCCTTTCGGACATGACCACAGCAAATTGGATTTTAGATTTTACCTTCAGACATCTTCTCAAAGTTTACACTTGGTCGGTTATTGAAACGGTAACCAATTGTTTTACTTTTTTGGAGCAATTCGGAGTGTAATGACTAAAACTTCCAATGTAAACTCAATATTTTCAATCCACGAAGCAAATACAAAAATTCTGACCAGCCTTACATCTAGTCTAGACAAAAATTCTGACCAGCCTTACATCTAGTCTAGACACATGTTCAAAGTTTTAAATATGCTGCAGCTGCTACACCTGATTCCTCCAAAAACCTATTACCAATTACCATTGGCACTTGCTAGTCGCCCAGAGTAAGCCAATGAATTTCAACATGCTAATACTAAAATGACCTAAAGAAGATATAGGGTATATTATCATGTACAAGATGCAAATTCCCCATGCACCATATGAAAAAATAATATATATAGAAAAAAGGGACGGCCTTACAATACAAAATGCGAGGAATTACATTCGTGACTAGGGTAAGGAGATATACCAGAAGACAGCTTTCAATATATGCCAGAATGCACAAGATCAAAACTATGTTTTAAGGTGAGCCCCACAGAATCCCCGGCTAAACAACCAAGTTTCCTTTTCCTTTTCAGGTCGGTTCACGACGATATGGGCTCGTAAGGATAGAGTAGCCATGGATGCTTCAAAGCCTCAGATGCAGATGGGCGCTTCTTTGGGTTTACTTGCAGCAAATGACCTACGAAGTCTATGAAACCTTGGTCCCCCATCGGCAGTCGGTGCCTCAAGGATGTCTTCTTTGGAATCAAATACTCCAATCTGTTCGTCTCCTGTTTGTTTAACTAATTAAGGATGAAACTACAGACAACTGATTTTGGAAATAACTGTTCCATGATAATAATGGTTAAGAAATTGGATGTGCACGCCTAGACAACAAGAGCATCGATGAACTGCAGACTAAATATTTTCATTTCAAAGTTAAAACTTATATTCACCAACATTCAAGCTCAGTCAATAAGAAAAACAATTTAAGTCCACTTGCAATAGTGCTGCTTGCTTCCAGTAATCAACTTCAATTTAAATACACAATGCCTAAACTCGAGTCGCAGATTTGGTAAACCTAAATTTGAAATATAAATGCTAATATATAATATATATTAATTTAAAATCCCTATAATTCCTAATAATTGTTTTTAATACAAACATTCAATCATGACAATTAACAAAAAGTTTGTAAAACCGCAGATTTAGCCAAACAAAATTTAACTGCAATACCAGACAGATCCTAAAAACCTGCAAGTATTGGAAGTGATTAGGTATTTTATCCATCACAGCAACCCACACAAATCCAATTAAAAAAACTGATGCTTGGTAGGTGTTAATCTATGGTTATATAAATGATATTTAATTTGCGTATGATACCTTTTAGATTTTAAATGTAAATTATCTAAAATTTTCTTAATTCTACAACTTGTTTGCAAATAATTTATAGTTGACCTTGAGATGTAAAGATTCAAAGTTTTGAGATGAACATTCCAATAGACAATACAGTTTTACAATAAATGATCTTTTATTTTTTTAATTTTTTTGTTTGGATTACTAATGAAAAGAAAATGTTTTGGAATAATTCTAAATGGCCAGACCCATTAAACCCAATGTCAAACTGACCTAATCTAGGTCTCCTCGGCAGGAGCGAATTTGCCTAAGCTCAGCTCATCCCAAAACAAACCATGCTCAAGTAAGGTAAAAAATTTCTCTGTTCAATCTCAATTTGACTGTCACACAACTTAAGGGGATAGTAGAGGCATGAGAATTTACCACAGCAATTTAAATGCTGGCAAATTGATTTCTAAAAACATAGACAACGGTTATAAAAAAACAAAATATGTTTTAAGCAAAAAAGAATACCTGGTTCCGTTCATAAAGCATGTGATTTTTTGAAAAATATTTGTATGTATCCCGTCCTTTAGCAAGCATGTCTTGATCAATGGGTGCGATAATTCCAATAACTCGTGCTAACAATGTTGCTGGTGAATCATTTTGAAATAGGACCTAAATCAAGATGTACCAATAAAGTCAGATGAAAGTAAGCCAACTGAAATGTTACCAATAAAGTCAGATGAAAGTAAGCCAACTGAAATGTTTTACATGACACAAGTTTCAATAATGTCAGAATTTTCCAAGTGCAAAAGAAATCTCCAAACTAATTGCTGAGGAAATGACTCAAAATGAAGTGAATTTAACCCGGCAAATTTTATGTCGAGATGAAAATAGCAGCCAATTGCAAATGCACCCTAGACCCCATAAACAAAGCTTCTGTAGGGATTACGTTCAAGCAGACTCTAGAAGTTTGAAAATGGCTAATCTAGCAGTTACATAGGAAAGAAATTATGTTCCTCTGTCAAACAGATTTGAAAGATTTGGAGAGGCATTAGAACCGAAATTGACGATATTGTCGATGGGGTTTTGAGCAAAGAAGGTTCTGGTAAACTTTAAATTATCATCTAAGTCGTTCCTGATTGATATTGGACATTCCTGGTGGAGAAGTATTTCCTTTTCTTTTTTTTTTGGACTAACTACAGTGCAAATCAGTGGATTGTAACATGTGGACGAGTACATTTAGCAGGCCTTTCTAATAAACTGGGGCTAAGGAAACATTTGCAAAAAGGATCGGAAGAACTTCTGAGGGTTTTGGGTTGGCAAAAGGTCCTTTTCTACATTTGCTTGATCCTTTGGGAACAATTACTCACAGAAAATTCAAATTCGTAATGCCCTCACGATTAGCTACAATATAGATATCACAGACAAGGATATATTCTAAAAAGAATCAGGTCTAATAGCAATGAAAGGGAAGTAACAGCAAGAACAGTTATCAAATTACAGGGTGTGAAAATACGCAACCATCAACTTCATGGAGCCTACGAGGGAAACTATTGGCATTTTTGGAGAAATTGTGTCTATCCTTGGTCTTTAAATTTAAAAGAAAAGCAAAGCAGGGCACTCTTCATGTTGCTTTTCAAGGAAATATACTTTAAGATTTAAAACAAATATACAAAGATCTAGCATTTTATTCACCCATGAAAATTGTAAAAGTCCAAAGACGTCTCTTCAAAATTTTGGTTACATTTAAAGAGTCTAAATGGTCCATTCCCTGAAAGGACTTTAAAGAACTCGAGGACTCCATGAAAACAAGGTTTATCATCTCCATGGCCATTAAACCTTGTTAGCCTGTTAAGTATATCGGTAACAGTCCTCTGCAACAGTTGCTTGAAATATTTTATTAGACTATGTGATAGCAATTTGTGGTACCACCATACATTGAGTAAACCATTCCATTATAAATGACATAGGAGGAAATATTTAAGTGAACTATGTGATAATAGTCTTCCCTGTTGACAGCGAGTGCATGGAACAAAATACTATTGAACCTAGATTTCTTCCTTATTGAGATATTGCCCTTATCTCAGAGTTGAGGTGAGGGTGTTGTGAGGGCAGTGCAGTTGGGACAAGTTACAAAATAACCCAAAAGACATGGATGAACAAAACTTACATTGCCAGTGCAAAGTTCAGCCAGGATGCAGCCAAGCGACCATATATCTATCTGCTTATCATATGGAAGCCCCAGAATAACCTCTGGTGCTCGATACGATCTAGATTGCACATATGAGCAAAGGTGGTCTGTTTCAAAGCAGCTACTCCCGAGGTCAATGACTTTTACTTCACATCTGCTATAACTTTTCACCAATATATTCTCAGGTTTCAAGTCACAGTGTATAAGGCCAAGACCATGTAAAAACTGCAGAGCCTCCAAACACTGAATTGTAATTGACTGCACAAAGGATACAAGTGAAAGTTATTCATTTTTGGTGAAAACACTAGCAGAGAAAATTTCTCCTCAAACCTGCAATCTTGGCATTGTAAAATAGACTTCCCCTCCCGATTCTCTGTTGAACTTATGGAACTCGTATAAGTTTGCCTTGAGAAGTTCACAAACAATCAACAAATGTTCCTGCATAAAGAGCAAAGGGCTGCATAAATAATGTAGCATGTTTAATGAGTCAACCTCCTATCCAACAAAAAGGAAAACATAACAGGATAACAAGCCTAGGACACAGAACTCAGTAAACAATAACTTCATCTTGAGCCATCATTTGAGTGCCAACACACAACTGCAATTGAAATCTAAAGTCAAAAAGGTCAAATTGGTAAAAACGTAAACTAGTACTGTACTGTAACAAAGAGTGTATCTCTCATCAAAATGTGCATGTGCTGAACGAAGGAAAGAAATACGGTTTTGTTCAAAGCATGGACCATAAATTTAACATTTCTGCACTTCAATTAACAAGAGTACTTGTCTATATAGTTATAAGTGCAGTGATGAAGATTAATTTTAAACACGGAAGGATATTGCAAAAAGGAGACAACCAAACAAATTCAAGCCCAGTAATGCGTACAAAATCCCAGGAGCTATTTTTCTACATGGATATCTTGGTTCCACAAAGGGAAAAATTATACCATATGGTTCCACAAAGGGAAAAATTATACCATATGAATAGTCGTGCTTTCATTGGAAAGCTCGAGCACTTATTTCATTGAGTAAAAAATGGCAGTTAGAAAACATGGAAACAACCATTCTAGAATTCTACCGAAGATTTTAATCAGGGTTAAAAAAAAAGGATACAGATTTAGAACATTAATAATTGCTTCAGTTTCATCTCAGAAAGTCAGACTGGTATTATGCAACATTCACGTGAAGCCAAACCTTTAAACTACTCAACTATGCTTTAGAATAACTTCATATTGTTGGATTCTCACAACCTATAGAACTATACATGACAACATTTTCATTTCTCAGAAAAATTCAGCACATGTTCACAGCAGGTACAAAAATCTAGGGTTGTGTTCCACCCACATCATACTTCCAAACACAAAATATAGACATTCTGAAAAATCACACTTCAGAAGAGCCTAAAAGGCAGATATGACAATTCAAACCAAAATCGGGGAAAACACATTAGCTAGTCAGACAATACTCGATAAAAGTCATTCATTGAATACAAGAGACATCCACTAACTCTATACCATAGTGATTGTTTGAATATGCAAGAGGACCTCCCAAACTTTTAAAATAAGTACAACCTGTTCCCCA
The DNA here is from genome assembly GCA_027563825.1 of Erythroxylum mucronatum. Lineage (NCBI taxonomy): Eukaryota > Viridiplantae > Streptophyta > Magnoliopsida > Malpighiales > Erythroxylaceae > Erythroxylum > Erythroxylum mucronatum. The sequence goes on along the minus strand of JAOSBP010000006.1, from coordinate 21,964,366 downwards.
AAATATTCTAGATTAACAATTCAAGTTAAACTCTATTAACATTATGGATGTTGCTAGTCCTCACAGTATGCTAATTGCAGTTAAGTTGAGATGTAAATTAATTTGCAAAAGACTAGCTCCAATGTGTGATAAACGAGTTGTTCAAAATAATCCTTCAAAGCAGTTTTCCTTTTTTCTTTAAAAGAAGACAAAAATAACAGTTTTTGAGTTTCCTAATTCTTGCATCAGTTAACCACTTAAGGACCAATCATTTTCCCATTTCTTATCAACCTAAACTGAGTTTCCTAATTCTTGCATCAGTTAACCACTTAATATATTTAAGGATCAATCATTTTCCCATTTCTTACGTAGATATCTTCTCAATTTTCTCCTTTCTGTCCTAATCCCCTTTCCATTGCAATTCTTTGCTGTAACAAATTTTTAATCAACTAATGCCGATTTAATACGAAAGAGGCAAGTATTGCAGGACATTAACAGCTGAGGTAGAACTAACAATTTGTTATGACAAACACATAAAAAATTCATAAAAAACTAATCACAAGGGTAAAAGAGAACTTACACGGTAATAAAAATAATCATACAATCTGAGAATGTGGTATTTGTCAGCCGGATCATGCTTATTGACATATTTGAGAAGTTTTATCTCATCAAGACTCTGATCAAAGAAGTCCTTGTTGTTTTTTATAATCTTCACACATACATCCATGCCCGTATGGAGGTCATGTGCTTGTATAGCTTTACTGAAAGCAGCAGATCCAAGATACTCAGTCACATGATAGCGCCCAGCTATTACAGAATTCAGAACAACATGAAAATTCTTATCCTCCTCAAAGCCAGTTCTGGAACAAAAGATGTAGATAAGGGTAAATTTGATTTGAAAATAAAGCCAAGAGTAAGATAGCAAAATCCAAGCACAAGAAGATAACGAAAATAACTCGTTCTTGAATTTGTCACAAAATTGACTTAAGCGAAATAGATGTCCAACATATGCTGAATGCAACAGAAAAACACACTGACAAGAATAATCCAATAAAAAGCATAACACTGATGAAAGAGAAAGATCTTCAGAGTTGCAAAGACTTCTTAGAAATTATCCTTCAGCAAGCTAACTCTTTCACAAAGTAAATGTGGGTAAGGAGCATGCATTACAAAATATTATTAGTGCTACCCTGGAGGTACAAATCTAAAATTACTAAGATACGGCGTAAAGCATACACAGATGAAGGGTGGAGGTCAGAAATTAGAATTGCTGTTGCCACAATTTTTATTATGTCCAAACAACATAAAATTTTGCTACTACAAGCATATAGGAACAATCATTTTAGTATTTCAAGGAAATAAGGCAAACGAGGATACTTGTTTTTCCTATGTACAATCTTGAGGTTGAAAGTTTCAAATTCCTCCTCCTGAGCTTTGATTTGCCTCACTTGCTCCTCAACAGCAGCAGACTCTTCATCATCAAGTGATGCTCCAGGATCTTTTTCCCTCACGCTGGCAGCTTTCTCATCCTCTTCCTTCTCGTCATGCTCTTCTTCTGCATATCCATAATTTGAGTGCGAAGACGGAGAAGAATTTGCAGATCTAGTAGCATTCACATTAACTTCACCCCTAGTACTCTTTACAGTAGAGGAATCGCTACTCTTCTGCCTCCACGTGGCAAGCATGTCATTATTTCCCATCAAAACATTCAAACAGTCATCTGTTTCATCGTCAAGAACCGCATTACAGTTGTTTGACCATAAGGATTTACTAGTTCCAACCTGCATCACTTGTCCATCCATCAGTGGTGGAGGGAAAGAAAATCCTGCATCAGTATGAATTTTCATTTGACTAGAGGCAACTTTGTCATTCTCAACCACATATTTATAGTCTTGTTTAGTGATTCTCTTTTTATCCTGGTTTAGCTTACCAGTGTACTTCTCTGAGTCAAGGTGAGAAGATCTAAACCCACCAGTTCCAATATCGTGATCACGAAAATATTCTAGATCCCCCTCGCTGCTGCCACCAACCAAACTTTCTCGAACTTCACTGCCAATATCAGCAGCATCACTGTTGATACCCACACCAATAGATCTCACTGAACCACGCTGATCATCGTCCATACAAATATCATCCAGTTCGTTCAGGACCCTCCCATGCCCTAAGAGTTCATTTGTCTGGGTCACAAATCCTTGCCAGATAGGTTCTGCACGCATCAAATTTAGCTCTTCTTCATCCAGCAATTGTCCATCATATTGAGCCATTAAATCACTCTCATTTGTCCTCTTGTACATTACATTCACTAACAAATCTATTGGATCATCTGAAGCTGTAATTGGTTCAACACTCTTTCCTTGAAAGTACCGTTCACCAGAGAAGTATGAATCTTCCTCGCCAAAAGAATGATCATCATCTTCTTTTGTTGTACCTCTTCCCTGTGGGTCTGGTACACTTCCATGCCCTGTTCCTTTTTCATTATCACTTGGATAATCAATTTCATGAGCTAGAAACCAGGTCTCATCCTCAATAGGTTGTCTAGTGTAGCCATCATCATCATCATCATCATATTCATCAGAATCCCAATATTCATTTGGATAGTCTACAGATTCACTTATCCCATCACCAACAGTAGCAAAACCAGAAACCAGATCAGACGTATCCTCTGCAATTCCCTGACTAACAGATAACCAACTGCCTCCTGCAATCCGTTTTGCACCTGGGCACATAATTCAGAGATAGAATGAGAATATACTATAAATTTGAGTGAAGCCTATTCTGGAAAATGCAAGTTTCAATTTGCAGTAACAATTCTACTTGTGCTAAGAAAATAGCATGAAGCTTCAGGATCTCATCATTTTGAGAGAAAGGGCACTCAAGGAATTCATGTTCACTAAGTTTGTGCAAGGTTTAGTTGCCTTAAGTTTCATAAGTGAAGTTATCACATTGGAACATAATAACCTCATCAACAAATGCTAATCATTGTGGAAATGCTCTAAACATCCTTGTTGAGCCCTTAAACATCCACTAGTTAATTAACACCTAAAACTATGTAATATCTTTTCTCCAACAGATTTACTGAGAGAACCAGACAGGATAGAATAAGCTATTCTCTGTTGATAAGATGCCAAAAGTTTGATTTTTTAAGAAAAGCCCATTATTTGCCTCAATTTAAAACAATTATTGACTGAGCAATCTTAGCACATGTTACACCATATGTCCAGATTACCTATTTAATTCTCCCAACCATTTCCAGAAATATCAGAAAATGCACACCCTTCACCACATTAACCAATAAAGTGTACAAAGAGAGTTGTATATCACCACTTTACATAATAAAGAACCACGATCATTGAGGAAATGAATACACAAAAACATTAACTAGAAGCAAATGATAAACAGTCATCAGAAACAAACAATGACTGCCTATAAGTGGAAAAAGATATGCCAGTAAATAGATCTTCATATAGAAGGAAATAAGATGCCTTTGTTGCATGATACAAAGTAACATCCAGAGATGATGATTTTCTAACTTCTAAAAGTTTTAAGATTGTTTAGAAGTTGGTAGGGCCAAAAAGATCATGTAGAATATAACATACAAGACAACAAGGATGATTCTCCTTACCCTAAATTCATGTGACAATTGAACAGCAAATTGTCTGCTCCTCAAGTCAAATTATTTTTTACCTCCCCATGTAGTAACTTGTTCTTATCCAAGCTTAAGAATAAGAAAGAGGTAAAAACCATGGAATAGGGTTTGATCCTATTTATGGGGATTCCGTAAATAGTCCATTCCAAAAAAAAAGAGAAAGTTCGAAACAATTGGGATTTTTTTTGCAGATTGGATGCAGTTACTAATTCATGA
>JAOSBP010000006.1:21890204-21901892 GCA_027563825.1 Erythroxylum mucronatum | reverse complement strand
GAGAATACAAGTCGACTTATAGTACTGTGCATGTGTAAGTCGACTTACATGAGAGTCCAAGTCGACTTACACTAACAGGCACCTCCTCTATAAATCCTTGTATCGCTTCCACACTTCATAGATTAATTCCCCCTCACCTTGTTGGAAGTTAGTAATCTCCTTGATTACCTTGGTCATCCTAGTGAGGGGAAAATATTTGTCTAAGAGGGCACATACTATCCCACATAGTGAAATTGGAGGGGTTAAGAGAGTGATATCAAGCTTTTGCTCTATCCCTTTAAGTAAAAAGGAAAAGCCTTATTCTCACTACATCTTCTGACATCTGATGATATCGAAAGGTATCATATATTTGAGGAAGTTCACGATATGTGCATTGGGGTCTTCATTTATCAATCCATAAAATTGCACATTAGTCTGTAACATGTTCAGAAGGGCTGTTTAATTTCGAAGGAGGCAGCTTGAACTGGTGGCTTAGCCATGCCTTGACTTGTTGCATTGAAGCCTGGCCTTATAAAATCCATAAGAGTTCTCGGCTGACACCCTTGATTTGCTCCTTGATCAAACTCTTGATTATATTCGTCCACCATTTTTTCCTTAACTACTTCTTCTTGGCATTTGGCTCTTCGGATAGCTCGTTCCAACTGAGTGATGTCAAGTTTCAAATCTTCAATTATCCGATTTGTACTTTTTGTGGCTCTTGTGTTCATGCAAGTACAAAGATACAAAGGGGTAAAAGCCTTAAACTAAAATAACTAAAAAACACCTTAGACTAAAAAGAATTAAACTAATCCTACGCTTCCATGGCAACATCATCAAAAACTTGATAAAGGTGTCGAATCTTTCAATTTATATCCCTCAATTATCATAAGTGCATGGGTTATGAGTTATAGTATTTGAAGGTTTGATCCCACAAGGAGGGTAAACTAATCTAATCCTAGGTTATCTAAGGCTCAGAAATTAATAAAAATGAAATTAAAAAATGAAATAAGAATATAAACATGGGAATTTGATTGATGAATTCAACTCAAGAAATTAACACAAAACAAGAATTGAAATTGAGCATAATAGAAGATCAATATGGACATTAATCAAGAGAAATTACCAACTTATGAGAGAGGGGATTCTACCTATCATTAATGCTATCCTAGCCAATTATATGTTATCGAGGTGTTGATTCTAGAATATTGTAAGGGGAATTACTCTCTCTCGAGTTATAATCTTGTCCTCTAAATTATTAACCTTTATTAAATTATGGAATTTGCAATCTCTCAATTAACAAAAGACCCATAATTAAAATTAGATCGGAAGCTCTCTACTAAACTACCAGGTCTCATATGGGATCTCTCTCCGTACAAAAATCGATATGATTAACTACGTGGTTTATTGGATCGCCTAACTCTCATTAATCCAATCCAATCATTTTTATCTAACTCACACTCTACCAAAATATGCAAAAGTAGAAGTTAATCACAACAACCAATCAATAAAACACAAAATCAAGTATATTAATATTAAATCAATGTAAAATCTCAAAGGAAGAGTTAGAACATCATCAACAATCCAAAACCCATCATCATAGAATCCATTTTAATCTGATACATTAAATGAATAAAAATGAAATGGAATGGAAATAGAACTTGAATCGAATAATCCAAGAAGGCAAAAGCATTAGGAGACCACCTAATCCGAGAAGCAACAGAGTCAGGACCCTCTTCTTCTTCCTCTTCCTCTTCTCTCTACATGTTCTTTACTCTCTCTCTTGAACTTCCCAAACGTAACAAAATGTAGAAGCTCCTCTAGGGTTACATCATTAAGTCTTATATAGTATTTCCAATTAGGTCAACCCTAAGGTCATTTCCAAGTCTGAAAGGTCCAAAAAATTCCTCCAAAACTCAAGTAGGGACTACTGTTCACGTATCTGTCTTGTAGATCAAGATCGTGTACCTTAGTGGCACGATCGTGGCCTGGAGTTTTTTCTTTTGTCACGATCATTGCCCATAATGCCACAATCGTGGCATATTCCCCATGATCGTGGCTCCTTGCTCTTTCTTTTGTCGTGATCGTGGAATATTTTCCATAATTGTAGCCCTAGGTTGTTTTCCAGCTCTTCTCCAAATCTCCTCCAATTGCTTTGAAATACTAACCAACATATCAAAGCACCTCATAAATATAAAATTGAAGCTTAGTATCATGTTCCAACCCACAAAACAGTTACAAATATTTACTAACTAACACAATTCTAACCTAAACATGTACTAAACAATCAAATTAACAACTAAACACACATTAAACTAGCCACAAAAACACGACGCAATCTACACCTATTAGCAACTTTTCTTTCAAGCTAACTAGAAAAAAAGTCTATCTTAGAAAATGAAGTAATTAGTGGAGAGGATTAAATTATAATAAAGGAAAGTTCTTTCAAACTATATTCAATTCCTTGACACTTATAATTCCCTCATAAGAGAAAAGATAAAAAACTAGGGGTCAAATGAAGGGGATATAAAAACAAAATACTTTCATAATTCCCTCCTTCCAAAAATATGTAGCAATAAAATTAAAGCCCTTAAAGAAAAAGAAGGGACCATTACCACTGATCCATAAAGGATGAAGGAATTAGCTTATAAAATCTTCAAAGGTAATTAGGTATAAATGATAATGTTGTTGATTTTATACAGGATATAAAGAATCTTTTTTGTCAATCCATCTTTAGTGAACATGCTTCAAAACTTACTTAATCATTTACTAGTTTAGGAATAGAAAATGTGATCATTTACTAGTTTAGGAATAAAGAAAGATTCCTTTAGTCTAGAAGGTAGTAAAGCATCAATTCTTGATGGGTTCATTATAATATTAAAAAAGCATAGAATTTAATGGGACTTATAGTTAACAAATGTAGTTATAAAGTTCTTAAAAAGGTTATAATGTACTAGGAGATGAATAAGACCACATTTTCTTGTTCCCTAAAATTCCTAATGCTTCAAGCTTAACTAAATTCAAGCCTATCTTGTACTACAATATTTTGTATACAGTAATCTCAAAGTTACTAATATCTAGGCTCAAACCCCCTTAAAGGAGCTTATAAATCCATATTAAGATGCATTCATACTAGAAGAATTAGTGGGTACAACATTCTTATTACTTAAGATCTCTTCAAAAACTATCACAAAGAGAAAGGAATCAATAATTATGCATTGAAAATTGATTTCCATAAGGAGTAACTCCCATTTAAATCTCATTATTAACTGAATTAAAATAGGAGCAACTCCCTTTTAAATATATAGGCATACCAATCACTACAAAAAGTGTCATTCATAAATTGCCAACCTCTCTTAGACATATTCTTTAAGAGATTAGGTAATTACCATAATAAATGTTTAAGTTTTTCTGACATATTATAATTGATTATAGCTGTTCTTAATAGTATGCACATCTATTGGACTTTACTTACATTTACATATTGAACAAATTAAAACCATAGAGAAGATGAAGAGGAAATTTCCTTAGATTGGAAAATAAATTAAAACAATTAAAGTTAAAGTTAAACTATCAATTATATGCCTACCCAAAGTTGAAGGAGGAATGGGAATCACATCTATTAGAGCTATCAATAAAATCTTGATAACCAGAAGACTATAGAAGCGACTACTAAATAAAGAATCTCTATAGGTTAAATAGATAAACAACCACTTCTTTAAAGGAAAGAGCATTTAGAAGGTTAAGCCTAATTACAACTCTTTATGAACCTTAAACATATTCTTGCCTTGAAGGATCAAGTTAGCAATAACATGGCAAGCAAACATAATTTTGATATAACAATTGGTATGAGTTTGTACCTTTATATATACTACATAACTATGGAAGATTAAAAGCAAGCATCTCAAACAAGGAGAAAGTATAAGTAATTATTAACAAGGATGAATGGGTATGGCTAACATACTTATCAAGGGATTCTCTATAATCATAAACAAAATTCCAACCTAAAAGTTGGACCATAAAAGAAGGTTATATATTTTAGTTTAGACATAATTCCAAGATATTCACTAACCAATCATAATTGGAGATTTTAGAGTCCTAATCAATCAACTCAAAAGATGAAACTAGTTTGACATAAAGGCATCATCCTTAAAACTTTGTTTATCCCATAGCTAGTAATAAGCTAAAGGCTATGGAACAAAGATATACTTAGCCTAGCACCTAAGAACAATCCAAATTATTTGTTATGTTAGTAGGAGAATGAATCTTTAGATTACCTCTTCTTCAAATGTAGTTTCTTCTTAATACTTTAGCAATAAATCATATCACTAGATAATCTACAATGTAAAAAAAGTAATAGAGTAGCCTAATTGAATTGGCTTATAAGCTTTAAGGACTTAAGAAAGAAGATGAGTCAATATTTAAGGTGGCATTCAACTTCCAAATTTTTGCTATTTAAAGAGGAAACTCTAGAACTTCTAAGAATATTCAAGTAGAAAATCAAACCCTATACCTTATGGTTACCAATTGGATCAAGTAAACATTATGGCTAGAGGGATGCTTGATCGAATGACCAATAACTTAACACTATTTAAACTAGTTTGAATTAAAGCCTTTTTTTACTACTAAATCAGTAGGCAAACATATGGAACATTATTATAGATTATCAACTTAAAGAAATTACAATGAAATAGGTAAGCCAATTATCCAAAATATGGGGGATTCAATACATTGAACTTATAAATTCAAGTGACTGAATTCAATAAGGAACTATAATGGACTATAGTTGATATAAATGCCAATAAATCTCCTTGGCATGCTTATATTAACCTTATTATACACCTATGTTGCATACGATAGACATAGCAGTATCTCCCCTTTGACATCCTTATATCTCATTTGATTATGCCATGCTTAGTTTGTTCTTTAAAGTTGTTTTATTTTTCACAAATAAGATTAGGAGTTTCCCTTGTAATGTAACTTACCCAACACATCTAACTTTGTATCCATCTCTTACTACCTTTTATTTATTCATTTCAATTTCTTAAAAAATATAAAATAAAATAAGCCCACAATTAAGATTTATTAATCCTTTTTAAAATAATATCTATAAAAAGTGGAAAGAGAAATTAAGCTTTTCTCTTCTTCAATGTCTTCAATGCTTGGGTTGTATAAAGCTCCCCATTCCCGTTAGTACTACTTCCTTGTTCATTTTCCTACTATTTTTTCTTCTTAATTTTTTGCTCTTTATTTTCCAACTTCCTGTTTCTATCTCCATTCCTTAACTCCACTTTTTATTAATTGTTCTGGTCCTTTCTTTTATACATTAGTTATTCATCCACTGCTATAGTGTCCTCCTATGTTAAACCTTTCCCAACTCCCCTTGCTCTCCTTTTGTGATTCTTTATAGTGAAACTCTTTCTTCTTTAGTCCTCCCCCCTTTGATACATGCATCTTGCTTTATACCTAACTTTATACATCTTCCTTTTATGTTAATGTCTTCCTCCTCTTCAATTAAAAATGAAAATTTCCTCTTAGTACTTGAGCCTACACTCCTCCTGAAGCCTCACTAACTCTTATACAACAATCTCCTATCCCGACCAACTCCCCAACTCTACAGAAGGAATCCTAAAACTAGGTCATAGGAGATACCTTACCAACCCAAAAGCTAGATTACTATCCTTCTATAATAAAGGATGGTAAGAAGATAGCTTATCAAGGTATGGAGATCCTTTGAGAAGGTTCTTTAAAATGGGAATCCACATTGTTAGGATATTTTTGGGCTCCAGAACTTCATTTAAGGTGGTGGACTCTTGGTAAAATTCTACATGAAATATTATGGATTAATGGATGTTTAGCGTAATGATGAGGATTATTTTTCTTTAAATTCTCGTCTCCCCGCTTAGCTTTCAAGGATATGAAATCTAGACCATGGCATATTAACTTCAAAACTATATTCATCCAAACCTAGAAACTTAGACTAACCATCAAAGAGATTAAGCTAAAATAGATCCCCACATAGATTAACATTCATCATTTACTTATGCGTGTCTCAGTCGAAGCCAATCAACAATTGCTAGATAAAATCCTCATCAAAAGGTTAGTAGAGAGTAATTCACTAATATATGATGAAGTCTTGGCATGCTTTCTGTAGCATCATAAGACTAGTCTTTGTTACCTACTTCTAGAAACTAGAGGATAAAATCCAAAAGAAATCATGGATTCCAACTAAGAAGAGGTTTAAAACAGGTGAATAATGTGAAATTGTTCAACTTAAGCATGGAGAGAAACAAATAGAAGCAATTAGCATAGGAAATGAGATAGAAAGCACCACTAAACCCAAGGTCATGAAGGGCCCTCAAAATATAGTTATTAAAGATGATACTACACCTTATATTAAAAAAGGGAAGCAACACTAAGCCTAAGGTGTTGAAGTAGCCTTATAATATAGTTATTATAGATGATGTTTCACCTATTACTCAAAAGGACTCATCCTGGGCAGTAAAATAAGATGGATTTTACAACAAAGATGAATTTAAGGGATAATGTCGTAGATGGCTACCAATCATTATTTAGAAGGAGTTCAAAGAGGAAAAAGAAAAAGAAAACCTGTCCCTTACCTAAATGAATATCATAGCATGTAATGTAATAGGGAGTAATTGTCCAAATAATCAACTTATGCTTGCTAATTTTGTTAAAGATGTAAACTTTTTTTGTTTAGATTATTATAAACTAAGATTAAGGAGCATAATCGAAATAACTTGAAGACACTTAACTGTAAGTAAAGGCTCATAAAAAACATGAAGGGAGAGCTTGCCTTAGAAACTATAATGAGCATTTTCTTGACTGTGTGAAAAGAATTCAGGGAACAAATCTCTACAAGAAGGGCTTCTTCCACATTTAGAGCAATAAATAAAGTGGAGAATGGTTCTTTAGAAAGAAACTGGATAGATCACCAGTCAATGATCTTTGGCTACATTAATTTCCCTAAAGCAATGCTTTCTTCAAAAACCTTTATTTTGGAACCATACCCTATCTTAGTACAGCAACTACTCTCAAGGTAGAAAAAACACTCCACTTTTCACTTCAACAACTATTTAACTGAGCTTGAGGGTTTTAGTAAAGCTATCTGTAGAGGCATTAACAATCAAGTCAAAGGCTATAAGCTATTTATTTATACAAGGAAATTGGAGATTGTCAAAAATGAACTCATGCACTAAATGCAAGAAGGTATTCTAATAATTAAAAGGTTTTCAAGGAAGTAAAAGTTAATCTAAAATTAAATTAGAACCTACAAAATGCCAATCTAGGAGATATGAGTCTGAAAATTTAGTAGAAGTTTGTCTTGTAACATTACACTTAGCTTTTTAGGATCTATTACCCCTTACTTAAATAGAGATCCAGAATTCTATAGATCCAAGATAGGGATAGGAATTCTAACTTATTTAACAAATCCTTACTATATGGGATAATTGGAATAAGTTATATCCTCAAAAGATCAATAAGGGGATTGGATCCACACATAAGAGGGAATTAGTAATGTAATCTTATCATATTTCTTAGAAACATTGGAACCAATACACTCTGTTTTCTAGGGATGGAGATGCTAGGTTAGGGAAAGGTTTAGGTGACAAAGGTGGGAAAGACATAACTTCTTATATAGTTCTTAAGAAGTTTGTCTCCGTTACCAAAAAAGTGTCTGAAGCTTAACAAAGTGATAGATGTTTTTTAAAAGTAGTTATCTTAAAATGAAAATTGGGTAGTCGAGAATTTAGAAAAGACTAAAAGGACCTTTGATATGAGATGAATCTATAAACTTAGGGTGGAGGAAAAGAGAGACAGGAGTCTGTAACGACATAACTATAGAATTGTTTGAAGGTTAAGGGAAGGGTAATTTGAAACTAGAAAAGAAAGCAGGGAAAATAGTAAGGCAACAGAGATGGAGATGGAGATGAAGAAGAAAAACTACTCGGATAGAGAGCAAACACAGTTGGTAAAAGCTAGGATAGAGAGAGAGAGAGAGCATATATATTTCGTTTCATTTTTTATGCAAATATTTCGAACAAGGGAAAGTGATCTAAAAAATTAATAATATGTCATTAGACAAGGAGGAAAAATAACTATCAAATAAGAAAATTAGTTATTACTCTCATGCTTTTGAAGAGAAAGCAAATTGACAAAGAGAACATTTTATTAAATTTAATAAAAAGAGCCACATAAATCATTAATTTTAATTCATAATATATTACAAGAGGTTCCATAAATTTTCAATTACTCAAAGAATACAATGAAACTCTTTTCCGATATAATTATAACTATATTTCTTTTTGTTAAAAGAAAAAGGAGTAAAATTGATCTTTTATATTCATAAAAAAATCTTAACAAATATATCTTGAAAGGTATGGAACTGAGTTGAAAGAGAAAATAGTTTTAAAACTTAATTGTGAAAATTGAAAAATTAAAATTTTTGTTTAGTGTAATATGATAATATCAAGTTCTTTAGATAATTTTTATTGGGCGGAGAATTGGTAAAGAGGTTATATTTGTAACGTTCTCAAACTTTAAAATTATCGAAGATATGGAATTAAAATTTATGGCTTGCTAGAGATTCAATTTTCCAAAAATAAATATGAAAAGGAATAACTTTCATGATTAATCAACTAAAAATATTTTAAAGAAATAACCTTTAAGAACATGAGCAAATTGAATCAAGTATTCTAATTTACTTTACCTTGTTTTAATATACAAATAAATAAAAAAAAATTTTAATTAAAAAAGAAATAACAAGTTTAACTCTTTTTATTTTCTATAGATGTGGCTTTATGTATAACAGTAGATCATCTACTATCCTATTCGAAGAATAATTGTTTAATAATTTATCTCTTTTTTTTCTAGTATAGATTTTGCTTGGGTTTAACATATTGAATTAATCTTTGATGGAATTTATATGCATACTTTTATGAATAATTTGTATTTGTTTTCACCAATTTTTATAATTTTTATCAGATATATTGATATAAATAGGTTCTAGTTATCCTAAAAACCGAACGTGAAAATAAGTTAATTGATCCTATAGGTTCTTTAGGTTCAGGTTCGTAAAATTGTCAAACCTGACATTCAAGTTCAAGTTTAATTATTTACAAACAAGTCAGATTTTCCTACCATTAACACCTCCAATAAAATCTTTTCCGAAGCTATCGGTTTATGCATTTCTTTTCCTTTTGTCTGTAGTAATCGCAGGCCATGTACGGACGCTTAAACAATTGAAAGATACAAAACTCTGAGCAGGTGTATTAGGTTGCTGTCAGGCATGCAAAAGCTGGAATTCCACGTGGGTGCAGGGTCTCTTCGTCAGAACAGATTTTGCCATTGAATTGAATATTGAGGCATTAGTGGACGTTGGAAAAGGTCATACATAATAGACAACCAAATAATAAAGACTAGACGTTGAAAAAGGCCATACATAGTAGACAACCAAAAAATAAGGACGACCAAGTGAAGTGACCGCTCTTCATGTCATTTTTTTGGATTATAGCTACGTACTTTATTCATTTCCAGCATGGCATTCAAAACTATTGCTTTCTCATGTCAAACTTCCTGGCTTATTCATTGTCATTGTCATCTATGTGTTTAGTACATTGAGTTTCATTATTAGTTTTTTTTTAAGTTTCTGCTAGATCTTTAATTTTAGCAAGAGTATTAACTAGAAATGGCATGGAATTGCGTAATCACACTTTCAATAATTTAACTTCAAAATGAGACATTTACTTGTAAAATATAATAATAATCCATTATGTAATTACATATTTCAAGATGACTTTTATTTTACAGCAGAGAAAGGTCTACAGATCAAGTAGTTGGACATCTCTTGGATTAGAGAGCAACTGTTGACAAATGTGTTGCACAAAACCTGCAACATCATAGTTGCTTCTTCTTAGAGAATAGTGAACAATCAGTTAAGTGAAGGCTTATGCATAATAATAAGAAGGCTTGACCGAAAAACAAAATCAACTCAACAACATTGCACATTAGAAGTTTCTACTTCAAATGTTAATGATAAAAGGAATCATTCAAAAAGTGTAAATGCAATTTGAACTTCTTGGGAGCATGGACTAGTAACTGAAAGTAACCATCAATTGGGCAAGTTGATTAACTACAGTATGTTAAAAATTTATAAGTGGAGTAATCTCACATAATGAAGATACATAAAGATGAAGTTAGTTATATACAAAGATGTGACTCATAACTCATTCCCTTAAGATTTTTGGTTGAAATATGATGTCTTGGTTGTATGTCGACTCACTTGGATCTAATCTAATCTCTCCCCATGTTCCCTTAAAACCTTTCACTGGTATCAGAGGAAGGCTGGCGAAGTCCGATGAATAGAGATTCATGGATTTGGGTTAGAAGAATGGGTGCTTCCTGTAATGAATCAAATGGCTTTGCATGAGCTATGGATTAATTGGGAGCTCGTCCGATATAGATGGACCAACTTGTAAGGGGGAGATGTTGGAACATTGAATGATTCTGAATAATAACAAAAATCAGCTTATGTCCCTTTTCATTTTAAGCTTCTGGTTATTTTATTCTGGAAAACCAAATATGTATGCCACCCTATGATTGAGCCCAAGTTTATTATATAAATTGGCGACACTTTTATGGCTTTTACTATACTTTTTGACTCCTAATTCTTGATTTTATGCTTAAACTAACCTTTGAGTGTGTACTGTTATTTTATGCAATTTGATAGTAAAAATCATTACAAATTGATATTAATTGCACTAATTAATTTTTCTGAGAACAATTGATACTGCAAATTGTTATTGTTGATTATACGAACCTCAAGGAGTAGGGAGTCAATGTGCTAAAATGAAGTCAACAAGAGGACAGGCGTTACAGGAAAAGTTCGCCGCGACAAAAGAGATTTGTCACCGCAGTGAAACAAAAAGAATCCAAGCTGAACTTTCGGGAAAAGTTCGCCGTGACAAAGATTAATTCTTTCGCCACGACGAAGGATCCAACATAGAGGCAAAACCTTTCGGGAAAAGTACGCTGCAGCGAACTTATTTGTCGCCACGGCGATCCGTCAAAAATCGGAACCATATTTAGAAAAATCACTCACTATTTGACCCGACCTATTGACCCTACATTTAAAAACCTACTAAATTAGGTTACAGGAAGCGATACACTACAGAGAAGAGAGAGCCAACCACATACATCATATACACACTCTCATCTCTCTCAAGAAACTCGACCTTCATCTATCATTTTCCTTCCATTTTTCATCGTCGCCTTCATCATCTGCTGCTGCTGTCATGGATGCTATCAGTGCGTTTATAGTTGTGAGTGCTTTCGAAGTGATGCTTGGCTAAACACCATTTCCTCTTGAAGATGTAGCAATGGCTTGAGTTCAATGGGCTTCAAAGGGGAGCAGTTTATTCATGTTTAACTACAATTTTGTGTTTAACTACATTGTTATGAACTCCTTAGTTAGGATTTATGCTTTGCAGTTGGATTTCCTTGATTATAGTTTAATCAAGTGTTGAACAATTTATTGTGTTATGGGATTTGTTAATGTAGAACTTGGAGCTTAAATATATGAAGTCTCATATATATCTTTTCGGTGATTGTGTTAATTCTCTTTTATCTGCCTAGTTGTATTTGATATTGAGATGATGCTTGATCCCAATTGACCACTTGTATTAACTTACC
>JAOSBP010000006.1:21847049-21867171 GCA_027563825.1 Erythroxylum mucronatum | reverse complement strand
ATCGTGAATCTAACTAACCAAAAAAGGGATAGTAGGCAATTGAAAAAAAGTAGCAGTCAATCAAACGAAAAAGGAATAAAAAAAATATTATTACGAAACCCACTAACCAAATAGTTCACCAAACCAATAAAGCATGCAATATAGGCAATCTTGTGGTGCAATATACGGCAACCATGTAAGTGCAATCATTCCCATCGAAAAAAAATAGAAGTGCAATCATGTATATGGCAATCGGTAATCGTTTGGTTATCTTCTGTCCAATAATTATCTTCTATGGCAATCGGCAATCGTTTTCTTTGTCAATTTCCCTCTTCAGCAATCATGAGTGCAATAATAGCTAGCTAAAAAAATATGTAAATTGAAGATCGAGATTGAGAACATACCTGGTGGCTGCGGGAGAAGAAAAAAAGGCTGGAGAAGAAAAAAATGCTAGGAGACTGCAGGAGAAAAAAAAAGTGGAAGACAATAAGGTAGGAGAAAAATAGTCTTTTATAAAGAGATATTTTAAAAGGGTATTTTTGATAAAATTGTGTCAATTTTTTTAATTCCCTTCATTTCCATCCACTTTTGGACGAAATTTTTTTTTTTTTGATTAAGAGGGAAATTTTGAGGTTTAATTTCCCTCTCTTTACTTTCCTTTCTTTTATTAATTAAGTAACCATACAAGAAAATTTTAATTAATTTCCTTTCCATTACTCCCTATGCTTTTACGTTCCCTTAAAATATATACAGTGTTAGTCTCGAAAGAAGCATGTCTTTTGAAATGTGAAAATATTATCGGGTAAGAATTTCTCTCTGTATATTGGACTGAGGCAAGGCCATCTCTGCTCCTGCACGTGCAAATGGAGATTCTGTTGGGTCTGAGTTTTTTGGGTCGGAACGAGGCCAGCGAAGCATTTGGTGAAGACCAACCCCGATTTTGCCTTGGAATTGTTTTCTGGGCTAAACAGAAATCAAACAACGCAGAGGAGAACAAATCCTTGTATAGTACGCCTACACAGTTTATTTCTGCACTCTTCCTCGACACTAAATCCTTACATAGTTTGATGGGCTGACTTTGTGTTCAAGATTCTGAAGCACTGCTAGATCTTTTGTCTATTTTTCTTATCCTTATCTTGTTTCATTAAATCTTAACTATTTATTTATATAAGATTTATATAAATAAGTAATTAAGATTTAATAAAAAAAGATAAGGATAAAAAAAATAGACAGATAATCCGTCTACTCTTAAGCATTTTGGATTCCTGACCAAGAATACATTTTACATTAGGAAGAGGTAGAATCTTATTATAGAATTTTTACCAAGTCAGAAGTGGCGCGTATGGCATAATTCTACTAACCATGAACAACTCATCCACACATATTGGTTCCAGGATTACTACTTGACAGGACTTAAAAGACCAGGTTCCAGGATTACTACTTGACCCAACTTGACAGGACTCAAAAGACCATGTCATGTGCAAAGCTGCAGTGTGCAAGAATATTTACTGCCATTTATCTAATCATTGCCCTGAAATAATTTTTCTCTGCCCAGCCATATTCTGATATTTCAGAGAATCATCGCTGTTATACAAATCTTAAGCGGCTCTTACCCCTCTAGCTTTTGCCCCTGCGGTTAATGAGCTTGGTTAGACAAAGCCAGCTAACTGGTTGCTAGTGTAGCTACTCAGTGCAATGATTAACAACAAACAGTATCCAGCCAAGGTAGCCGAGAAAATTAACAACTACTAAAAAACAGCTAACAGTACTAAGAAGAGCGCAAACTCCAAGACAGAAAGCAAACAGCTAGCTAGGCTTTGAATTTTCATGTACTGTTGATTGCCTTTTTGGTTTAAAAATATAGTTGCAAGGAGTAGTACTAACCACACGCAGGTTTTAACAAAGAAGCAAAGTTCGGTCGCAGTGTTGGGAAAAGCCATTGGGTGGTCTCTGCATAAATGGAAAGATGCTGTGTTTCTTTCTTCTGAGAAATCTGCAGCCACTGGACCCCCCCATAAACTCTCCTCCTCCTCTCTATGGCTACGCCTGGCTCTGATTCTTATGCGGAGAGAAAAGATTACGAAATAACATTGATTGAATGGAGTTTGTTCGTGTCTCTCTGTTTGGGGACCTTGAGAGGGACGAGTGAGTCTGTAATTAAACCTTACAACTGTGGCACTGAAAAACATGGCGCTTTTACCTTCATATTTATATGTGAAGATCAGAAAAAAAGAGGGCATCTCTTACCTTACCTCCCTCTCTCTCCTAGTATTTGAAAGTTTAGGTTATAAATTTAGTCAGTATTGTTCTTTAATGCTGGTGGGAGAAGTCACGATCACCTTCATTTTCCTTCACCTCGGTTTACCAACATATCCACATAGTCCAAACAGAAAATCCAAAACTACCAAAAGTTGAGGGAAAGAAAGATGCGAGTGCTTCTCAACTTATTGAATGAAATAGTTTCAGAGAGCAGCAAAGCCTAATGAATGACACCCTTTTTCATTGAAGAATATTTATTGTAAGCAAATAACATCCCTACAAAGGTCGTAGAAACAATTATCATTTATGGAAATTTACATTATTACAAGAACAAAACCAAGATCTTCATAGCTTTCTTAACTAACAAAATATACCGTATAGCACAATATTCTGAAGAACACAACTGAAACACCCAACATGAGATAATCACAGTTCGTAGCACCCGGGGTTTGAAATGTTAATATTGCACAGAGTGGTGGAAACAATCAATCCATGATAACAGCAGAAATAAAAATATTTATGATGTTAAAACTTGGACACCTTTGCTAGATCGGTTCCTACTTCACCTTCTGTGATGGCCGATGACATGTAACTTAATACTAAAGAGTTCTCATCTGGAGGTGTTCTCGTTTGAAACTGTTGTTTGCAAGCATGGCACGTGATTTCCAGGATAGTAGAATTCATTTGCTTTATTGCATGCTCCTTCAGCGCTTGTGCCTTGCCTATCTCAGCTTGAGCCTGTTGTCTAATCCTCTTGGCATTGGCAAATTCTTGTTCCGCAAATTCAATCTGTTTTTTAGCTTGTTGCCTTGCCTCTTCAGCATATGCTTTCTCTGCCTTGGCCAACCTCAACTGCTCTCGTGCTTGTTCTATAATCCTCGAAGCTGCCAAGTGTTTTCCACTCTCCCTTGAGGAATTTTTGCCTCCTGCTTCTTCAATGGTAGACCGGTCTTTCTTATCACTGAAGCCAATCGACGACCACCCCATTGAGAGCTGTAGCTGAGCATCCTGCTCACCATCTCTCTTGGTATCACCTGAGATCTCGAGAGGATTTGATGTGGTTGAGAGCCGAAGATCTAAATTATGATAGTGTGCACTTTTGGAAGAATTTGTCTCAGCATTAGGAGTATTACTCAAGAACATGGCATCTGTTGTCCTTGGAATTATGAGAGGAGGCCAGGGAGTGTTGCTGAAATTTGTTTCACTAGAAGGGCTTGGACTTGAAGCAGTTCTTGACAAGCATGCAGGTTGTATAGAATGCGATTCAGACCGGAGGCGACCCATATTGCAAGCGTCTTGATGTTCGATGAAACTCTCAACCCTACAATAAACAAGTACATTAATTATAAGAAAACAATCATCACGCATGCTTTCAACAATGGGTTGCTATTGAATTTGTCCAGATGTCACGCAACTAGGTAGCAAAATACTGGAACAAGAAGATGAACATAAGGGTTGATCTTTGTGTCGTCTTTATTGATGAAAAGAGATGAAAGAATCAAAACAAGGAGGAGATCAAGTCTTAAACTCATTACAGAAAAAGAATCGAACAATAGATATATCTGATAAACTAATTAGAAATTGACTGGAGACAGGTAGCTATCTTATACAGATTCAACAAGAATAAAAAGTTAAAAGAAAGAGGAAGTTTTGAGTTTGGGGAGCGAGAAACAAACAGCGAAAGACAAGGGCAACTGATTTTGGGAACCGTGTTCAACAACTGTCAATAAACAGTTGTTTTAAACTAGATTAAGGTTCCATCAGTCAAATACTAAATATTATTTTATTACTCTTCTCTCCCCACTTTGATAAAGTTTTTCTTTTTCCGTCTTCTACATAAGGGGATGAGTTGAATTATAAAAAAAAAAGATCATGGATTTGGATTCCTTTGCATTTTTATGGCATTAGTGTATGGAACATAAGCAGAAACGAAAAGATTGAAACTTGAAGCAAAAATGTAATCGAGTACAACACACAGCATTCAGTTCAATTACTGAAGATAGATCGATCTATTATGCAACTCCCGAAGAGTGTTTAATGGACAAAGATTAAGAAGAGAAAACAACAAAGCGACTGCGATGAGAATTAAGAGATGTATGAAGTGAAGAACCTTGAGAAAACACGGCCACAATCGCAAGAGTGGCCTCTGGTGCCACAGGTTTTGAGATGGGCTTTGTAATCAGATTGAACAGCATAACCTTTAGAGCATTTCTCGCAGACCCATTGTTTGTGATTGCTGTGTTTTCTTCTGAAATGCTTCTTTATCCCAACAAGATCGCCGAGAGCGTGACAAGGGTCATGGTGCAAACAAGTAGGCTCTGGGCATACAAACACACGCTTCCTCACCACCGGTGTCTCTCGCTTCAGTAGCTTCCAAGGAACCTTGTGCCGTCGCCGGTGCATCTGCAAGTTTTGATCTCTCTGAAACCCCTGGTTGCAGATCTCACACACGTAACGATCTGATTCAAGCAGAGTTTTTGGTGATAGAGAAACCACTTCAGCATCTGGATCTACCCTCAAACAGTTGCACAACAACAAAATGATAAAAATAATTAAGCAGACCGTCAAAGTTGTAAATGAAGAGGTTGATAATACATATGTACACATACCTGGAGTACCTGCAGGCCTTCTTTTCCTCTTATTGGTGTTCATATTTCCATTTTCTAAGCAAGAAAATGGCTCAGAAGAAGAAGGAGCCGAAGATGAGTTATTGGGTAACATGGCTGTGCTAGTATCGCTTTTTTTGCTGGGTTGATTATACCCTTCTATATATGAGTCTACAGTACAAACCCCAAGTAAGTAGCACGTACAGTAAGTCTAGCTCTACGCTTTACCTGTCATCTACCACTCTCTCTCTCAAGCACTATTTGGAAAGTTGAAACTAGTTGGAATAGATAGATAGATAGATAGATAGATAGGGGAAGAGGTGTGTGTGGAAGACTGGAGTATGAAATAGAGAAGAAAAAGGTCTTCTCTTTTCGCTCCTTTCGGTTATATCAGCTTTCTTTAGGCTTTAAAAAGATGAGCTTTTTCTGTCAGCAGCTTTCTTTCTTTCTTGTAACACTCATCATCTTCATCAGGTATTGTTTGTAGACTTGGCTAAATAAACATCTTCAAAAGGGGAGGGGAGAGATAGAGAGAGAAAGCTAATCAGTTTGATGGCCACTTGATCCCACCCCCAGAAATATGGGCCATAAAAAGAAAACATGCCCACAAGGAAACAAAAGACTCATAATTTAGCTATCTCTGTAAAAATATATATAAAAACCATTGAAACATAGAGAAAAGGCAAGCTTCTGCATGCATAAGTACAAACCATATCCCTAATTATACGTCAACCTCTTTTAACTCTCTCAACTATGTTTACATCTATTAGTTGCTTTACTTATATTTAATTTCAACTAATAATCTTACGTGGATTCAATATATGCACATGTTATGCAGATTATATATATAATTGAAAACCTGGAAATTACTTAATAAAAGTATTCGTTTTTAGCTTATTAAATCATTCATCACCAAATTAGCACAACAATATATATACATAAGTTTCAATGTTTTAGTTGGATTATTGGCATGAATGTGGCCATGATTACGATTAATAAATGATAATTAACAGTAGCCACAAAAACTATATATACAATGCTCTTACCACAATTAAAGATGTGATTTTTAATTATATGTTTATTTTTCCTGTAAATTTTTAAAACAAGATGAATGTTTTCACTATGTTCTAATATTTAAAATGCAAAAAAAAATCAAATCAACTTGGGTTTATTAATATTGTTCAATTACTAGAAATCAATCAAGAGCAATTCATCTAGAAATGAATCAAGAGGAGCTGATTATTACTAAAAATATGTCCACATTACATGTACAATAATTTTGGTATAACAAATCCCAATAACTAATAAAAAAACTGATGTTCGTATATATAAACAAGTTCTTCTATGAACTGTTATCTTCTTTTTTTGGTGTGCTTTATTTGTGTGCTGAGTAAAATATTCAAAACAAGTTCTTTTTCATGCTGAAATTTGAAATCAGAGTCAAATTACAGTTGAGAAAGAGGAAGTTAAAATATACATTATTAGACCATAATCAAAATTATTTCAGTGGACGCAATATAGAAAAGAAATGTTTTGTTTAGATATGTGAAACATGACTACTTTTATTGTACAACATTTAGAATAATGATAATTAAGTGATAACAGACTTCAAATATAAATAAACAAATAAATATATAATTGCACTTACAATTTTTTCCTAAAAACCATATCATAACCTTCGTACCAAATCATGGATAACTTGAAGTGCTTGGTTAGTTGATACGGGGAGAATGAAACGGGTAAAGAATGAAAAAAGATGCTTAGTAATATATTATAATTAGATGAACAATATTTTTATATCTATTTTTGGGCAATATTTCAAACTCGCAATAGAGTAAGAAATGAAAGTTATATTTATTTTCATTTTTTACTATATTCATTATAATTCTTACTACCATTCTCTCAAATAAATCAAGCAGATGATTGTATCTATAGGTCCGCACTTCTTCTATAAAACTAGCGAGATTTATATATGTATACACATAACAAGTACTAATAAATGTTATTGGTGTCAAAAACAAAATTAAATTAGGATATAGATAATTACTAAATTTATTACAAAAATTAACATCATTCATCTGTCAAAGAAGTTGGCTTTAAAGTGGCTGTTGGACGGACTATCTCCGACCCTTCAATATGCGAATATCGTGAGACCGAGTAATAAATATGTAATCAAAATCTAAAAGACGAAAAGAGAACCTGTAAAGATACGGACCAAATTAAATTAAAACTTGATGATCAATTTGGGTTGAAACTTTTTTCCTTTGGTTATTTTCAAGTGATATGCTCTAACCTTCCTAGTTCGTTTGTCACATTCAAACATTTTTGGATGAGCTAAAATACGATTGCCGTATATAACTCGTATCGTTTTAGCAAACAAAACGATAAATAAAAGTGATATTTAATGTAATACATGTATAATGTAGAACTAGGTGGTATAGATCTTCTTCATCTAAAATGCAGGTATTATACAGCCGCGTGTGGTCTGAGTCAATGATTTGCGTATAAAGTAGCTAGCCTGTCCAACTTGTCACAAAGAATAGCCTATGTTATTCATAAATATTGATCATTAGACATCAACTTACCATAATACTACCAGTTAGTTGGCAGTTACTTTTTGTTGTTTAGTGTTTATATGTCTTGGGTTAATATCCAATCACTTGTCTACCAAGCCACAACAAACCCTCCTTCTGAAAATACCAATAATGCAGATATGTCAACTGAAAACCTGCTTAACACGTTTCTTTCACATTTTCTTCGGATCCTGTGAGGTTTAAATTGCTACGATGCATTATTTGGTTACAGTTACTAGTACCAACTAATGAACCTAATTAATTCGACGACGAGAACTGTACCTTTTATTTTCTCCTACGGTGTTTGGGTTTAAACACTTTAAATGAGAAAAGGTAATTCATTTTTTGTAAATAATAAACTGGGAAATAATATTACACCTACTAATTACCTAATTTTTTCTACATTTTGTGATATTAATTTTTAGTTAAATCTTGAAGATATTTTATAACAAAACAAATTCACTATTTGTTTGCAGAGTAATTTATTAGATAAATTTATTCATTTTAAATTTTAAATTTTTTAAATTTCTTAAAAATACTTTATACACTTGCCATTCAATAATCAATACCGAGATCTTAAGGAGATGCCTAACAAAGTACAATCCAAACGAATATATATACTAAATAAAACTATTACTTATAATATAGTTCTTTAGAAATATATTTTGAAAATCTAGATATGTTTCATGAGACTTGTTTTCCTTTAGAGCAATGTTTTAAAAACCAGATCAGTGACTGAACTGGAGAAGCAACTGATTCAAGAGTTAATGGTTCAACTTGAATTCAACTGTGATCGAACCGGTAACTAACAAATATATAAATTTTTATTTTATATATAATATATATAAGATAATTTTTAAATATATTATTTAATTATTTATCTAATTGTAAATTTAACTTAAACCTTCAAACTTCAAAATATATAATTTTTTTTAAAGTTCACCAACACAGCACAAAATAAGATAACAAAGTTCACTAGTCATATTTCATCAGAAAGATCAAGAAAAAAGATTACTAATCATAATATTCATTGAAGTTGAAATCATCAAAATCAAGACATTTTAAATGGACCGGACGGTTCTTTCTTTCACCGGTTCAACGGTTTTTACCGGTCCGACCGTCAAATGTACTAGTTAATTACTCATAAAAAATAAGGGCTAAATCGGACCATTTCATATTTCAAATCACCGATTCTTCGATTCGACCGACCGATTCGGTCCAATTTTAAAAACCCTGCTTCAGAGCCTCCATGTAAGACTAAAACTGAAATTTCACTAAGTTTGGTTGTTTTATTTCCTCCGGACCCGGTCATTCTAAGCCGTACTCTGGAGTCTGGGGCAGCAAATTATAATATGTGTATGCGAGTGCAGGCGGCAGTGATGGTGCATACCATCATTGCTTGACACGTAGTACAATAAATTAGTATATGCAACGGACGGCTCTTTGGGTTGTGTGGACCCCACGTCATTGGCCATGTTAAGATCTCCTCTTTTTCCCATTTATGATAATACAGTGACAATAATATCCACCAGCCGTTCGATATAATCATTTATGATTGAAAAGTAAGCGAATTGGGTGGCGGAGATTAAATGTGACATACACAGGCATAAAAATAAAAATGCAGGCCTCTTGTTTGGTTGGCTACTTGAAAGCAATGAGGACCCCTCTCAAAAGCTCTACCATAATTTCACCACCTCATCATATATACTTGAACCCTTGTTTTTTTCCCCTTCATTTACTAGATATGTATTTTTTAATATGGAAGCTTAGCTTAGCATGTCAGTCCTATGCTTGTACAAGAAAAATAGTGCCAAATGTTTGAATAATTTAAACATTTGAGAGAGATTAAGGAAGATGTTTATGCACGTAGGTTTAGTGATTTGAATAGCAAATGCTTAAGAGATGTTAAGTTCAGTTTCTACGTTTTACTTAAATGTAATACAAAAAGACAACAACTAAAAGTAATTGGTTAGCTTTAGATATGGTTTATGATGGGATTAAGAGTTGAGAAAGATGATTGCAAAGGTGAATTTATATATATTACTTGCATGTGTTTGAGAATCCTAAAGCAATCATCCACCCCAGTTCCTTCGATCTACAATTATAATTAAACCTTAAGTTCTCGGCATGCAGATTTGCTTTTTTCTTCATCTCTCATTATTATATCATACACTTCCATCGTGTAAAAACTGAAAAGCAGCGTAATCTGCATCTCTGTCTCTCTCTCTCTCTCTCTCTCTCTCTCTCGTAGACACAAAACTTAGGCTTCAAGACTACAAACAGATTCTATTGGCCCAGCCAAACTCCTCGTAACATTTATGTTTTTTATTTTTTTTCCACTTGATCAATGCGTAATTGAAAAGGGCGTTTTAGATTCTAAGAATCTCAGTTTCCACAACTCCAATTTAATACTGTTATTCTTTTTTTAAGAAACCAGGGTCTAAACTTGAACTCTAAAATATTAATAGGGCTAATGACCTTTCATTTTATAATTCACAAGCATTATATGAATTTTAATATAATTCTCACTGTGGATTGATTCTAAGTTTATATAATTATAATTTAAATAACCGGTGAAGTATCAACATTGATTTATTTAAATAAAAAAGGAGTTACTAATTAGAGACGTTATGGGATGGAGGAGTAATGGAGTATATATGATGTAACGAACCCAAGCTTAAATATCAATTTGACTCTGTTATGTGTCGTCTTCAACTTGTTTTCAAGTATAATGGTTAGTTTAAACTTGTTCTTTTTTTCAATTAAAGTTAAGTGGTTGTTGTGTTTATCCTAATTTCTCACATAATATTGTATAGTAAAATGTAAATAAAAATATTAAATTCAAATTAAATAAAAAATGATTAGATTTAACACTACTAGGAAAATGATGGGCATATTTTATAATTTATACTACTCGGTGGCACTTCAGCCTGAAGTAGAGTTTGTAATTAATAATTATTATTTTTATGCAAACTCAAAAGATCATGAAAACTTTTTTGAAGGACATTAGGATTGCTTAAAACAAGCAAGAGCCAAGAGGAGAAATAATCAGAGAAGTAACATATAATTGAAGAGGAATAGCTAATTAAATTGATCTTCCTGATGTATGACAACTACAATTTCACGTCATCGCTAAAAAGCGTGAAGACATCCATTAAACTCCATCGAGACAGAGATTGCCCAGGTCTGTGTTGACTGGACAATGATCATTAACTTTTCACATGACATGTATTTTCTCTATTCCTAAATATGGTTTCTAATTAATGTTTTATAAAGTGAATCAAAAGTTAATCTTAAACTAATTAAAAATTTAAAATATAATTAAAAGAATTCGTTTTTATTTTTCGAAAAATTTGAAGTTTAATTAAAAAAGATATTATTAAATGAAAGTTAATTGATTAAACTATTGTTTAATAAAAATTGACCGATTAATTAATAAATTGATCGGCTTTAACAATAAGAGTTATTAAAGTAAATCGAACCGAAAAGTTAAAAACTGAAGAAAAAAAATTAGACGGTTCAAAGTTTTTATTATTAAATCAGCTAAACCAATTAAGTTTTTTAATTGTTGGTTTCAAGTTAGTGTCCGTTCAATATAAAGTTTAGTATTTATTACAAAAGTAACAAAATGTCAAAACATTATTTTGAGAAAACAAAGTAATATCTAGTTAGAAAGAAAATATTTTTGTAGGTAAAATAATTTACTATCCTTATTATTTAAATATATATCAAATAAATGTTCACACACACATATATATATATATATACACAAACACAAAAACTATCAAATAAGTTACTAAAAGATTAAAAAATAAAAACTATATTTTTTAGTTCATAATATAACACATAAATATTTGTTCTGGGATCGAAAAAGAGTGAGTTGTAGAAAAAATAGATTGATCCCTTTTAGCTGGTTAAAAAATTATTTAATAAGTCATTTCAAATAAAAGGGTTTTGATCCTTATTTACCAAACATGATGAGAAATTTCGTTTTCAATCGGTTGTTGAAATCCGAAAAGTTGTGTCCGAAAGTGATAGGTAAAAATATCCATTATTATTAACTAACATTTTTACTACGTGTATTTTTACTAAGTGTAAAAAAAAAATCATGTTCATAAGTTTGGTGGAAGTTTGGTACAGTATACCACCCTCCTCCCTCAATCATTTAATTAATAACTAAGTAATATTTGTTAATAGCAGTCTACATATATATAATAAACAGTTGGGGTAAACCAATGGAAAAGACGTTAAATTAAATGAACTTGTCATCTCAGGTTACGATGGGACATTCCCATCATCTCATACAATATATGTAGAAGTTTCATTTATTTACAATAGAGTAACGCCAAAAGCATAGTCTGATTGTTAAATTAGATATAGTGTTTGTATCTTCTATATATGTATAAAATATGCAAGGTCCTAGAATAGATACATTGTGATTCCAAATAAATCAGAATGAGATAGATAATGTGTGTGGAGATGGGGAGAGTATGAATGTTGGGTGCATAATGGTATCTCTGTCCCCTAATAATTTCTTGATGGGCAGCCAGAGACTACGGGCCCTCCGCCACTATTCTCTGATGCCTTTGTCTGTTTGTTAGGGCTCTACCACTAATATTCATTTGGAATAGGGTTTTGTTTTTCTTCTTCTACACTGCACCATCACCTGCTCCATTAAGGAGGAGTTTTATCATCTACCCCCCCTTTTTCCTGCTTAATTAATCTATTTATACCAAGTTAATTTACGCCTAGCTATTTCATCGTCTAGCTATTATATATGATTATGTCTAATAAGTAAACTTTCAGTTCAGTTTCGGATCTTATAATCATTTATATATGTGGCTTTAGTATTCTTTTCAACTTATATAAAATAAATAAATACTCATGCCTTGGTTGACTAAGTAACCTAGATTCAAAGAAATAAATAATTTGCTGAACACGGGAAATAAATTAAGATGTGCCAAAACTAGCTAGCTAGACACCTACGTACCTCATGCCGGCATCGCATAGGTGTATGTATTTCTGTCAAAATCGCAGGATAGTAAAGGATTCACTGCTCTGATTACTTGAGATGTAAGTTTCAGTATGGCTCTTCAGACGCATAGCTTTTCTCATATTGTCTTCTTCCGAAATTAAGCTTTGCACTTAAAACAAATGTCAAAAATATTTTTTTCATTAATTATTAATGTAAAATTTTAGTCTTCTAAGATAATTTCTTGATTACAACTAACCAGATTATATGATAAACAACTTACCGTAATGCAAAAGTTTCGATCATCAAAATGATTGTTGTGAGAAAATGAAAATCAGGGTAACAAGGCTAATTTAGGACCGCTTTGCATATGATGAAGTCCTGTAATGTAACAAAGATATTCCACCCAAAATCTATGATCGTCTAGGGTTGTCCAATCTTTCTAACTTAAAAACAAAACCAATATATGCCATACACGTAAGGATTGTCCATCCGATACTCCATTAAGTGGCCCCAGCTGTCCAGCTGTCAGCATCATGAAGAATGAACATACGGAGTTGGGATGATGCTTCGTGCATCTTCCGTTGGTCGGGTAATTATCAAACAACTAAACTGTCCTCCGTGGGTCCCACCCCTCCACCTATTTCTTTACGAGTTACACTTACAACCTTATTTCCCTGGCCTTTTCTTCTATTTTCAGAAGTTTCCCTTGTCGTTGTCGTCTTTCACAAACGACATATGTACAGAGGGATCAACTTGCAAATCACCCAAGACTAGTACAGGGCAATCTTGCTACATTACTTCTACTTTTTATTTTCTTTCTTCTTGTTTTCTATTAATTGTGTCAATATCTATCTTAACCCTTTAATCATTCTTC
The DNA here is from genome assembly GCA_027563825.1 of Erythroxylum mucronatum. Classification (NCBI taxonomy): domain Eukaryota; kingdom Viridiplantae; phylum Streptophyta; class Magnoliopsida; order Malpighiales; family Erythroxylaceae; genus Erythroxylum; species Erythroxylum mucronatum. Next base: position 21,853,905 of record JAOSBP010000006.1, on the reverse strand, counting down.
AAACGCATTGTACTTTTACATTTGTACTAATCATTCCATACAAAAACTTCAAAGTTCTCTAAGATCTATCTGGTTTGATTTGTACAAATAATTATTGTTTCTAATTGTTTTCAACAATGTAATTATCATTTTGAAAACATAGCTAGGTTTAAGTGGACCATAATTAGCTAGGTCAAAAATATTAATTTGCTTTTGTTCAAAGAAAATATTATTAGATTATTATTTCAACTTCTTTGACATGGCAATTATATAGGAATAATTATTCTTCACGTATGATTAATACAAAACCGTTTCCATTTACATTCACTTCATCTAAATTATCTTTCTGAATAATACGGGTTTATCCTAGTTTCTGTGGTTTTCCGTTCCTGAAAATTTCTTTATCTCGTTTCATATGCTAAGTATACATTTATTAGTGAGGCAGCATGTCTTTGGCATGCAATGAGTGGGTTTCAAGTGAAGATAGATTTTTATATTACAAATGTTATTTAAAATTTGGTTTGTGGTGGGGTTGGGAGATGTATTGGATTCAGTGGTCGCATAGAAATTTGGAGGAAATATAAACATAAAAAATATTGCAAACCATAATGTCTCAACTTGTCTTGTTTTCTTTTTTTTTTCTTCTTCTCTTTTTTGTTAGATCATTCAATTTGTGCATCTGTATAGGTGCTCTTGGATGTATATGTGGTGATTGAAGCCAAATGTCTCTCATGTTATCATCACCGCCATCATCATCAGTGTTGATTTCCTCCTGTTCTATAGCTTCCATTTCTTTGTTCTCATCTTAGCTGCATTAATGCATAGACAAACATAAGAGATAGCTCTGATCAATCCAAATAAATATTATTTAGATACTGTCAATATCCCTCCGCTCAAAGCCAAACACATAATTGTATAAAAATACTCTTCACAAAGGTTATGTGGGGGAGTGTTTGTTGGGCATGGTATGGAACCCATACATTTTAGATTATTAACTTTTTAGCTTATTCCATATCTGAAGAAGATTTTCCTATCCAATTCTTTAACCCCAGCCCAGCCTGTGATTCCAGAACAATTATTTGTTTCTGAAAAATGGAGAGCAGAGACTGAAGAAGGCAGTCTCCTGTTGGAAAGTAACATATATCAGAATCCCGAATATATGTGGAAATGGAATTATTCTAAACTCTTGTGCAGACTATATCTCTATGAAGCACACGGTTGTTCTCATTAGTTTTGCACACCTGTTAGGCGGTGCTGTAAATTATCCGAAACAGACTGTTGACGCTCTATATCTTTTCTGGCTTCATTTTCACTGGTTTGTAGGCTGCTTTCACCCAGCATTATATCGCTGTTAAAGATTTTTCTTGTTTTGCTAGAAAAGAAGAGAAAATAACCGTGATTGTCTTTCTTTTTCTTTTTTTAAAAAAGGATTTACGATTTAATAACTGAAGAAAATGAGAGACTCCAAGAACCGAAGAAAATGGGATTAGAAGTAAAATAAGTTATAGTCAATTATGAGCTGACTAAATTGATGAGGTATTTAAACCATCTGACTAGCTCAGATACAGTATCTCCCTTATTCATCGAAAAAGAAGATAACAAGGCAACATCATGAATTTCAGGTACCCCGCATGAGAATGGAGCAACTGCACATTTGCCTAGGAAGAAATTCTGACGTCAGGCTTTGATGTTGACAGAATCCAATATTTCATATGATTACATCGGAATATGAGTAAATATGTATTGTATATCAGTTCTTTAGGTAGGCTTCTATTCGACTTACCTTCAGTTGACAAGAATGTTTCGACTCGGGCTTGATCTAGTTACTGGACATTTACTGTATAAACATATTATTTTTTCATGACTAATAGATTAAATGTTAACCGTTAGGCTTAGTGTTTGGGTTTCAATAAACTAATTGATAAAAGTACAGAAGAGGAAATTTCTAGGCAATTTCATCCGACTTTGCATAGGTGGTAATGGTAAATGAATGGTAATGACTTCCATGCACACAACGGCTCACATGCAGTCGTACAAATGAACACATACACACAACGGAACAAATATAAAGGAAGAAGCGCAAGAAACGATAATAATGAGTACTTTCAATCTTGATCCTGAACCTTAATGGCGAAGAGCCAAAAAGAAAGAGACAGATAGAAATGGATGAATTCTAGTGAATTCTTCGGAAATGTTTGTCATTTCCTGGAAAAAAAGAAGAAGAAAAAGGATGGCCTCTCCAAACAGTAAACGGTGGGCTCTGCTTTGTGTTTATGCTAAGCAATTGTTCTTTTTCGAAAGACTATTACAAAATTCCTTCTCATCATGATTCCTTTATTCTGCTCCTACTAGGAAAAATCAAAACCAACTAGTGTTAAAAGTGCAATTATATGTATCTATAGCTAACCCATGAGACATGGAGCGTGGTTTGTTTCTCCTTTATATATATACTTTTTTTTCTATCTTCTTTTCCATCTCTTTTCTCTTTAACTTTTTAGTTGTAATGTTATACCCTTTTCTGGGAAGATGACCTTTTAGTCTCCATGTGCCCCCTTCACCATCAACGAAGGTAGTGGATCATCCCACATGAAAGACAAACACCTAAAAAAGTATGATGATATTCTTACCAAGAAATGCAGAATCATGATGACACCCTATAGGTCTTACATAACTTGTCACTCTTTGGCTGCAAAAGCATGGAACTTGTGTGCTATCTTTGTATTTGTAAAGCACTATAGGAAAGTAAAACAAACAAAAAGTGACAAAAAAGAAGCTTGTAAGTGGTAACATGTCACTCAATAGAATAAAGTGGATAAAGGTGCTATATATTTACAACACAATGAAAAGCTAGCTACATGTAGCTTCTCTTAGAATTGACATATGCTTTTGCAAGGAAGGATCCAAATTAAAGAGGAGGGGATTTGGGGGAGTTCATTTTTTTGCTACTCATAAAACATATAATTAATGGGAAAAAGTTTAAGCCCAACAAACCCTAATCATCGAAGGGAGATGACGGGGCCACTTAATTTTAGGCATCTTTTCGCACATACAAAATTTCTCTCTCAAAGCTGAATAGTGATAGCTCGAGAAACAAACCATGTGAGTGGGGAGACTTATCTTTAAATCCAAAAAGAGAAGTTTGCCTGTGCAAAGTCCAAAAGTCAAAGCATTCAAATCCAAAAGATGAAAAGCCCTTACCTTTACAAAAGGAACCACTGGTGCGGTAATAGTATGTTGTAACCTTCATTTCACGTAAGCAGCTACAAAACAAGATAGAAGTATAGCATGGACCCCTGTCCTCTCATAGAATACTTCTTCTTCTTTCTTTTTTGTGAGTCCATCATTACTCCTTCCAATGTAACTAATTATGTTTTTACAGCCTGATCACTTTTTTTTTCTTAACTAACAACTAGATTAAATGTCTGACCATTATTAGTGGTTTATATTTACATATACACAACTACTTCTAAAATTAATCAAGTTTTTGGTGTAGTTGAACCACTAAAACATATTACACTAAGCAATGTAATACATCCCTTTCACCTTTTTATGCTTTGAAATTTATTTTAAAAGATTCATATCAATTCTTGCATCACAATCACTAGGAATCGGTCCACTTCCACAAGTAAATAAAACACATTAAATTGTTGTGAAACGGATCATTAGTTGTAGTACTTCTTCTTTGCGTTATTATAAAGTTTTTGAACCTTTTAGCATCCATTTTTAACTCAAAATTAATATAATTTTGCGGTTGTCTCTTATACCCATTTGGAAGATGCTCCACATCTTCAACCGGAAAAATAAAAAAGAAAACAGATCAAGATACTCCGCATAAACTAAAACATTAGTCTCAAACAAATAATAAAAGAATAAGAAAACTTCAACAAGTCCATGTTTAAGCGTGTAATTACACTAAATAATAGTGTACAATGTAGATTCTATATATTGTTTTTACTCGTCAAGGCTTATTTAGCAGTAATACAATTTCCAGATATCGCGATGAAAAAAGGACGTGATATCTTAATCACTAATTGATTTTTACTTATTGGTAAAAAAAAGTTATGATAGTGCATTATTACAATTATGTTTAAGATAATATTTGAATTCAAACTTTGCATTTTTGAATTATTAAGAAATGTTTTGAGGAGGAAGACGCTAGAGAATCTCTTATTTATACTAAAATTCAAATAATTATAGTTGTATGGGATAGAGAATTGTGCCTCTCAATAAAAAAATTAGTTTGTCTGGAAACCTTGGCCATAATCATCGTTTCATCTGTCCAGTTTTGTCCTGCTTGGTCTTAGATGTTCGTTTCCATTACCAACTTGCCATACAAATTGGGCCTAAACCCTAAAGGGATAACCTTGTTTTAGTCACGAAAACAAATCATTTAAGGCAGTTTAGAGGCACTTTCAAGAATAATGACCCCTCGATGTTCCATCCACACGGGGGATCATGATAGACCCTTCAAGATCCATTTACGCATCCACGATTAACAGTTGTCTATATGCGCCTGTACGTCCTAAAATGGGCCTCTTTGACGATGCAACTTCGAGTTTTGGTAGGAAAGAAATTAGGAACCTTTTTATTTATTTATTAAATATTTAATCCAACCCTTAATTTTAGGCAAATCACATAAAACAGTCTTTGTGATATACTTGATTATTTATTTTAGCCCCTGTGTTTTTAATTCGTTCACCTTAGCTCCTGTGTTTTTTATTCTCATTCAAGATACCCTAATTGGGTATTTTCGGACAAATTTGCCCTTAGATTATTAAAATACATTTTTTTAATCTCCTGATTTCAAGGGTAAATTTTTCCGAAAATACCCAATTGGGGTATCTTGAATGAGAATAAAAAACATAGGGACTAAGGTGAACAAATTAAAAATACAAGGACTAAGATGAATAATCAAGTATATCACATGAGCTCTTTTTATAGAATTTGCCTTAATTTTACCACATATTGTAATAGCCGCTTCTCTAAAAGAAATCTTTTAAAATCAAGACACATGATTCACCCTGTCCATTTTTATTTTCTCATTTTCATTTGTTCCTTTTTTCCCTCTTTAATATCTTTTTTTCTCACTAAAATCACCTAAAACTCATTTAAAAGCACTACAAAAAATAAGACATTTTGCGACGTCTTTAAAATGTCACAGATCTGCGACGTTTTAAAAAACATCTCAAAAAATGTTGCGGAATGTAGTGTAGGCAAAAAGTTTATGCGATGTTTTATGAAAAATATCACGGAAAATACTAATATTCTGCGACATTTATGAAAACGTTACTAAAAGTTTGGACAATCCGATCTAACATTCCGTGACGTTTTTAAAACGTCACAGAATGTGAAGGAATCCGCAACGTTTTTTTGAAAACGTCACGGATTGTCTTCCGCGAAGTTTTTAGAAACGTCGCGGAAGCATTTTTATTATTTTTCATTTTTCGAAAATCATATTAATTTAATAATTTTTAATTTTAATAATTATTTTTAAAATACAATTTTTAATCTTATTTTTTAATAACTATTTAATATTATTTATGAATTTTATTTATTTAATAATTCTTCATTTTTTTAGCATATCATTAATTTTAAAAATTATTGATGATGTGACACCGCTAAATTGTTCTTCAATATGTGAGTTAAGTTTGTGAGTTTGTTGAACAAACAATAAAACATCAATATGCAAAGTATGCTTGAAAAAATCAATATGATAATGCATGATTATGATACTTGCAAAGGCCATTCAGTGTTCTTACTTACAAACACATGATTAACAAGGTGATAGGCACATCTCTACAAAATTATCATCCATCAGCCTTATGTACACCATGATGGTCAAAATGATGCTCATGTGCCCTTACAGGATTGTATTGTCCATCATTCAGGCAACGTGACTTTCTGAAGGTTGTCAACTTGACAACTAGTGTACATCGAAACACAAGCAGGAAATGTGCTTATATACTATGGAAATGCCCTTTCCCAATAAACTTTGAGATGAATTATACTTTTTCCTTCTTGGAAGGAAAAAGAAATCCTCTATATCTAGGACATAAGATATTTGCCACCAAAGAATTTAACATTTAGCAACAAGAAAAATAGGAAATTAACAAGAAAGGATTTGAAACAAAAACAAGGTGTTAAACAATGCAAGAAATAATGAAAAGAAACCAAAAACTTGAACGAGTCTACAATTGAACATTTTAACACCAAGAAAAATACCTTGCAAGAATTACAGGCAATCTTACACTTCAAAGTTCAAACCATTGAACATTTTAACACCTTGATGTCCATGCCCAAAGCAGAAGATTCTTCTAGCCCTGCATATTAATCAACAACAATCATTCACATTCCTAACAGTGGATATCTGATGTATGATGTTAGTACCTGCACAATATAATGTCATGAGGCTCCTTTTTCCCAGGAAAGACTGACAGATAATCACTGTACAAGTGTGTTACAAATTTGGGGTCCATGGAAACTTGCAACACCTTAAGCTTCTCAATTACTTTGTCCATCATCTGGATGGTGAAGAAGATGACTGAAGCATTAGCCAAAAATAACCAAGAGTTGATCATAAGAAGAGTATTAAGAAATAGTGTTGTTTCTTAATACTCTTCTTATGGCTTGTTGTTAGTGATTGATCGCGGCTCGTCGTTTGATCATAAAATTGATCCTTAGAAACAAGTCAAAAACAATAAATACCAAGGATTGCAGTACAGGATGCAACCTCGGGTCGTCTCTTTTAATCGGAACCTAATGAAATAGACCTAAGCTAGCCTATATGTCATAAAGTATAAGCGAAATTAGCAAGGAAAAAAGGGGGGGGGGGTTGATTTTGAAAACATTAATGAACTAAAATGTCATTAACTCAAAA
>JAOSBP010000006.1:21829781-21846949 GCA_027563825.1 Erythroxylum mucronatum | reverse complement strand
TTCAACAACTTATTTTAATTGATTAATTTACTAAAATTGTTTAATTAATTTATAAATTATAGAATTTTATACATAAATAACTAATACTAAACGACTAATTTTACCAAATATTTTTAATAAACAATTGATGTTATCTAATGATCAAATCAACTGATATAATAAACTATCAGCTAACCGCTAATAGAATCAACTATCAGCTAATGCAATCAGTTGATTGCCAAGCAAGCAGTCAAATCCAGAGCTTTCAACCTTTGCATGCCTGCTTGTTTATTAATTTATCCTCCTCGTTGCTGCCTTTTATAACCTCACAAACAACTCTAAGAACTACACGTTGGTGATTCCTTGATAAGTTTTATCATGGAGATTTCCTCTTATCTTCTCTATTTCAAACACATATGGGGCAGAAAATGTCTGGTTTTTATTGGTTCTTGAGACAAAAACGTCAGGTGAGATTTTTGCTACTGTTGCGTGTTCCTTTTGGTTGCTCTCCTTTGTTGTGCATATTGTTAGAGAAGTGCTCTAAAGGCAGTCACCTTTAGCACTTATTGTACAAATCATTGTATGATTAATAAAGGCATTTTTTATTATTTCTATGTTCATACATTGATGGATCTGATGTTGATCTTAAATTGATTTAATGAAGTCCTTGATACAAAACATAGCATTGAGGAAATCATGATGAGATCATGACAATGAGATTCCTATCATGTGTAATTATGTTAGTATATAAACTTTCCCTAGTCATATGATTAATGGGATGGGATATCATTAATTCAGATAGACTAGCACATGTTGTACTCCTGAATTGGATCAAACAGTAGATCTCATAAGTTGTAGACATGAGTTTTTTAGAGTAAATATGTGGATGCTTATTAAGTACATTGGATTGACCTACTATGAGACAATCATATGGATATTCTATCTCATTGTCAATGATAGTCTCATCATAGCAATGGTGCAAGTATCATTTGACTTGAGGTGTTCAAGGATATCTCAGATACTGATCATGTGCTTTGACCCCGTTCATTGGTGCCTTTTCAAGGGTTACTTATAGAGTGGTGATTGAGTACAGCTTGAGGTATTCATAGGTAATTGAGTAGCAATTAAAGGATTCACTACTCTTGATAGAAGGAGATGATACTGATTGAACGTAAGTTTTCTATATCAATTGGTGTCAATTTCATTATTTTTATTATACTTCTTGGCACTTATTTTTGGATTTTGTGCTTAATTTAACTCTTGAGCGCTTGTTTTGAATTAATGTAGTTTGAAGGTAAAATTGTCACAAATAATTAGAAATTGCACTAAATTGATTATCTTAGAACAATTGATACTGCAAACTACTATTTTTCATTGTAGGAAATTCAAGAAATAAAGCCAAGGATTGAAGAACAAAAGCACAAGTCAACAAGTCAACGGAGTGCAACAGGCAAGTTTATCTACTGAAGAACCTTTCGGGAAAAGTTTGCGGCGGTGACGATAATGTTTGCGTCGCGACGAAAGCTGAAGTTGATTGAATAAATCTTTCGGGAAAAGTTCGCCACAGCGAACGCATCCTCTAGTCGTGGCGAAACCTTCGAATTGGCATTGACCTAGACCATTTTTGGCAATTTTACCCATTGTGCAACTCGATCCATTGACCCATTTCGTGAAACAGACCTATTTTAGGCTAACTTACAGAAGCAGAAGGGAGCCGACACATACATTTATTACTCCATCATCTTACTCCATCTTCACGCACACCATCATCTTCTCTCATCCATAACACTTTCTTCCATTTTCCACTATTAACTGCTACCATGGGTATCTCCAGTGGGTTCTCGGTCGTGAAGTCTCTTGGAGCTATGCTTGGCTAGGCACCTCTCTCCTCTCGAAGATGTAGTAATGGCTTGAGTTCAATGGGTTTAAAAGGGGAGTAACTTAATCTATGTTTAGCTATGATTTATGAACTCCTAGGTTTAGGATTTGTAATTTGTAGTTAAACATTCTTGATTAGAGTTTAATCAAGTATTGGATATTTAATGTGTGGTTTAGATTTGTTGATGTAGAACTTTGAGCTTAAATATATGAAGTCTCATATATGTTTATTTGTGATCTTGTTGAATCTCTTTTATCTTGCATAGTTGTGTTTGATATTGAGTTGAATTAGGATCCCAAGTACCTTGTTGCATTGATTTACCCATTACACACACTAAGGGCATTTAACAAGGTCTTAAGGAATGGAGTTCATTGATTAAGACCTTGGACTTAAAGAGTTCTTTAAGATTTACCATTTGAAACTTAGTGATTTTCACTCCCACCAAAATTTATTTCGGACTATGATAGCCAAAGTTCATTTTTAAGAGGATTCTATCACATTTGATCATTGTCTTTATCTTTCCAATTTCTTTTCCCAAAAATCTAAAAAAAAAACTTTTTACGCACCTTTCTTACGATTCATTTAATTTTGTTAAGAATTCCAAAAATCAAAACCCCCTCCTTACTAATTTAGCTTGCATTTCATGACATATAGGTTAGCTTAGGTCTATTCCATTAGGTTCCGATTAAGTGAAACGACCCTAGGTTGCAACCTATATTGTAATCCTTGGATTATATTTTTGATTTGACCTCCAAGGGTAAGACTAAGGTTTGAATCAAAATGGTGTCGTTGCCGGGGAACCAAGTAATTAGTTCTCTAGGTTAGCTTTTGTCATTTTTGCTGCTATGTGAGGTTAGGAACCTTTGTTTAGATTGCATTTTAGACAGTTTAGTTTCATACTTGTCAATAATATAGGATTCCATTTTCTTTACATAGCATACAATTTTGAAAACACACACAAACAGGATACTCAACATTTTCACTTCTCATACTTAGCATACTTTTGCACCTACATAGTTTTTGAGTTTTTCCTTTGATTACTTTTCAATCCATACATACATGCTTTCACACATACTTTCACACACTTAAACACTTGCGTCCATCACATCTTGTCTGTTTATTTGACTTTGTATGCTTGCAAGTAAATTTTGTTACCTTTATTTTCCTTTTGAATTGTTCCCGTGCATGCCCTAAAAAGATAAAAAATTTTCCTTTCCAACCTGAAATTGAGAGACGCTTGAGCAAGATTAGAAAGGAGAGGAAAGAAGAGGAGAAAATTAAGGTAGTTGTTGAAGAAGAGTCTAGTGGGCTAAGTAGTGAGAGCGATTCTTTAGCAGGAGTGATAATGGCCGAGAACCCAGCCTTTTTGCAAAACCCTAACTTTCGTGCTAACCAACCTAGGAATGGTGATAATGGAGGAAAATGGGAGCATGAGCGAGTTGGGGAGAATAATGGAAATCAAAGAAGGAATTAGGGAACCAACTACATTTAATGTGAATTATGATCCATTTACTACTGTTTGTCCTAATTTTGACGTGAATTTTGAAGTTAAAGGATTGCTAATTAACTCTCTTCCTAAATTTCATGGCTTGACAGGAGAAGATCCCTACATGCATTTGCAATCTTTGTCCATGATCTGTCAGAGTATGAAACCAGTGGGAGCTTCACTTGATCAAGTACTATGGAAGGTTTTTCACCTGTCATTGGAAGGAAAAGCAAGGGAGTGGTACATGAGCCTCCCTAGGCATGTGGCAAATGCCTACCATAGTTGGGTTAATCTGAGGAAGGCATTCCTGGAGAAGTACTTTCCAGCCTCCAGAACTTCATCGATGAGGAAGGAGATCTATTCGGTACGTCAGGATTATGATGAGTCTCTCTATGACTATTGGAACCGCTTTCAAGACTTGTTATCTAGATGCCCCCACCACCAGATACCTGATGAGTAGTTGGTGTAGTATTTTTATGATGGGCTAAAAAGTCAAGATAAAGGTATACTGGATGCGGCATTAGGAGGTTCCTTGATTGATCTTACAGCTTCGAAAGCATGAGATTTGATCAACAAGATGGCCTTGAATCATCATCAGTATAGTGTTAGAGATACCAGAGGTGTACATGAGTTGGGAGTTTCAATAGCCTAATCCAAAAGAATGGAGAGTTTGGAGTCTAAAGTTGACTCTTTGGAGAGTAGAGTAACTTCACAGTTATCCTTCACCGTTGTAGAACTGAAGAACATGAATGTGCATCGCCTGAAATCTTCTATGGATCTTACTGCACCCAGTTGTGATACTTGTGGTTCAGTGAAGCACATATCCAGTGTCTGCCCCGATCGATATGAAGAGGTGTCCGTTATATATCAGGGTCGACTCAATTAGAAATGGGACCCCTTTTCGAGCACCTATAATGAGGGATGGAAAGTGAATCACAGGTTCAGTTGGAGGAACGAGGAAGGAAGAGGACAGAATAGATTTCATTAAGGTGGAGGAGCTGGTATGTCTACAAACCAGTTCCATAACCAGCAACAAGCTCTGACTGTTCCACCAAAGGAGGACACCAACCAACTTCTTCAAAATATGATGCCTCTGATTAAAGAGGAAAGGACTTCGAACAACAACTAGTTCAATACAATAACCCTCTCATCCAGCAGGATTCCTATAAAACCACTGCTTAGTTTAATGCTCTAGAAAAGAGAATGGAGCAATGGAAGACGAAAGTTGAGAATATCAATTCCTATGTCACCCAATTATCCAACAACATGAGTGAGAATCAAGCGAGAAGTAGTGGACCTATCCCCTTAAATACTGTTATAAACCCCTAAAAGTTTGAATGCCATAGCTCTCCGCAGTGGGAAACAAGTGAGGTTCGACAATCAAAATAAGGGAGAAGATGAAACAGAGAATGAGAGCAGAGAATTGTCTTCATCAACTAAGAGAGTTAAGAAGTCCGAAAGTTTAAAGGAAAGAGCACTTTTGATTGGAAAGGAGTTAAAATAATCGAGGAGTAAGGAAGCAAATTCAAAAAACACTCAAGAATCGAGCGACCAAGGAACCCAGGAAGCAAACGATAAAGAGGTACGTATAAAAGACCTTCCTTTTCCCGATTCTTATTTGCTTAGTAAAAGGATGACTGATTTTAAACATGAGAAAGATGTTATTGACTTGTTTGGAAAAGTAGAAGTCAACATCCCTTTGCTTGATCTAGTGAAAAGGGTTCTTGCATACGCTAAAGGACTTGTGCATAAACAAAAGAAAGTTTAGGCCTAATGAGATAGTACAAGTCAGCTCAAACATGTTTGCACTTTTCAAACCCCAAATACTCGTTAAGTGCCAAGACCGTAGATCTTTCACCATTCCGTGTACAATAGGAAAAGCTACTATAGGAGGAGCCCTACTAGATCTAGGGGCGGCAATCAATGTGATGCCTAAATCTGTCTATACATCATTAGGAGTTAAGAGTTTTAAGCCTACATCTGTAGTGTTGCAATTGGCTGATCGGTCTCTTAGGCATCCAGTCGGCATCATAGAGGACATCTTGGTCCAAGTAAAAGGTTTGATCTTTCCAGCTGATTTTTATGTACTTGACATGTCTTCTGAAGCTGTGCAGAACACTACCTTGATTCTTGGTAAAACCTTCTTAAAGACTGCTAGTACTATGATTAGCATGAAAGAAGGTACAATAACCATAGAGGTAGGAGATCAACAAGTGAGTTTTAACACGTATGAAGCTATGAAACACCCCCATAAAGAGTATTTGCTCTTAGGAGTTAACATGCTTGATATTGTCATTGATGATGCATGCTCTGAGTTTAAATTTCAACATGTTTACTCTGCTTCCGCAATGAACCCATTGAATGCCTTGATTGTAACTGATGGCCCCTTAGAAGAAGGGTTTTTTTTTTCTAATGTTTAAGGTGAATCAGGAAATGTGAAAGTTGACGTCGGGGTGGCTTGTGGTCAAGCCATTTCACTACCGCAATATAATCTATCAAACGTTCACTAGGAGACCCAGGGCCCTCTGTAATCATTAGGTCGTTTCTCATCCTTCACTTACTACTTACTTTTGCTCTGTGATTGAATATGACACTGTGGATGCATTAGTATGTTGAATAAGTGTGGGGGAGAAACCATTTCAGTAGGACCTAAGTTTAATTTTCAGTTTATGTAATTTCAATTCAATAATTCCCCTGCCTTTTATGTTCGTTGTGTTTTTGGCTTGATGCATGATACATCTTCCATGATCGAGGAATTTGTTGTGATTGATTGGTTGGCACTTTGTTTTCTGATGCCTAAAGACCTTGTATATGAATTCTAAGTGAACTGAGGATCCACTTGAGTCTTTAGAAGTAAAATTTTTCAGTTTATGTAAGTGAACTGTCTTTGTCTATTTTGCTTTCGGGTAACTTTTGCTACAGCATGAAGCCTTTGTCGCCGAGGAGAACTTACCTTGTTTTCCTCTTGTTGCTCTAGGGAAAATTTCGTCATAGTGTGGTTCACGTCATCGCGGAAAAATTTCCTTAAAAATCTCTCAAGCAAATTCGTCGCGACGTGAATTAATTATGTCGTCGCGACAAACACCTTCGGACAACCTTCGCCGCGGCTTGAGTTTATGTCACTGCGGCTACATATCACTATTTTGTTGGATTTCGTGATTAGGGTTAGTTCGCCATGGTGAATCTCAATGTTTGCCACGACAAAAGTTCAATCTGCGCGACGTTACCGCGATGAAATTTCCCTTCTACCCTTATTTTCTTTTGACCCTTCATCTTTTGTCTATCCCTTTTTGTAATTTCCCTCTTAAAACCTATATAAACCCCTACCCCCTCTTCCTCTTTGTCTCTTCTCCTCTAGTACGTCGCGGTGCTCATCGACGATCCATCTCCTCCGATTATTCTCTGGCGATCTTTCCCCTCCATTTTTCGTAAGTTTTCTTTTTTGTTTCTCCTTATTTCTTCTTAGTTTATATATTGTTTATTGTAGGTTCTGTTTATTATTTTGTTCTTCTCCCATTTTCCTCTGTCAGTTCATTTTGTTTAGGATAGTTTTGTTTTCCTCATTTGATTATGTTATATGTCAATATGCATTTTTGCAGGACAATGCCTCAAATTAAAAATCCTACCCGTACTACCCCCACTAACCCTTCTAGTCCACCTAGTGATTCCAATTCTTTGGATAGTGATGGTTTCAGTTTTGCAGAACTACCTGAAAAAGTAGACCTTAGGCCATTCATTAAAGAGTGCCCTTTAACTCCACCCCGACAATCCCTTTATCCAACAACTAGTCAACTCTCAACTTACGGGATTATTCTAACCCTAGGATCAAGGCAACAATAAATTCGTTCACCATTTCTATACCTATGCCCGATTCCATCACACCTTGGAACTTAATTTCCGCTGTGTGAAAGCCCCTAATGCATTCACCGCAGCTAGCATTCGCCACCGTTACAACCTTCCTCCTATCTTCCGTTTCCACTACGATCAGTTGATCCACCACTATCCTTCGGAAGATGTTATTCGCACCCTCTGTTAAGAGGGTGTCGAATGGCATAAACCCCAATATTATCAACTTTACCTTAAATGTTTTGATCTCCGACCCGAAGCTCATCCTTGGCTCCATCTTATAGGTAAAAACATCATTCCGACCACCCATCCCGCCTACGCCACCAAACAACAAGCCCTCTACCTTTACCTTCTCATGACTGGTTGCCCAGTCGACATAGCTCATGCCATTGCCTCTGCTCTACGTGACTTCATCACCACCGCAAAATTCACCAATGTCATTACATTCCCCCATCTCATCACCAACATATTCCGGGCTCAGAATGTCCCAAAATTTAATAATGACAGCTATTTTGATCCGGCTCCTCTGTTTCGATATGGCCGCCTCAAATAACCCCTCCTCCACCCACCCCAACCTTCCATCCAAATTCCTGATGTTAGTGTAATCCCTACAGTTGTGGTACTAAGTGAGGGAGATCCTCCAGCTTAGGCCACCCGTAAGCCTGTGACCTTACAGAACCTTGCTGGCCGAGTCGATGGCCTCTGTGCAGATTTTACTACTCTTTGGGACATCCTCCTTCAAGAGATAGCCCGACAGGATCGAGATCAGCGGTACCGTTGGCAGATGGATGCATTGCTCGCCGAGCATCTTCACTTCTAGCTCCCATCTAATGAAGATGGCCCACTGAGCAGTGCTGGCACCTTGAGGACAGGCCCCTCTGGCGCTAAGGATGATCATACTATGGAGTAGCTCGAATTGCTTGTTTTTGTATTTTCTTTCTTTTTGTTTTCGTTTTTAGTTTATCAGATACTCAGTTACATTTTGTGATGTACAACCTTAATGGCCATTTCTCAATGCCTAATTATGTTAATTTTTCTTCCCATTGAGGACAATATGATGATTAAGTGTGGGGGAAGTTGTTCTAATTTGCAATTCTTGTTTGTGCACCATTTTTGGCCCTTTAACCACTTGTGCAAGTCAATTGTGCGTAATATGAAATTTTTAACTTGGTAATTGAGGCAAATCGCTTGTTTTAAATGTTTCTGTCATTTTTCGCCGCAGCGAACTCTTTCTTCACCGCGGTGACATAGCGGAGTTAATGTTTCGCCGCGGCAATGCCATCCTCCTTACAGAAACTATTTTAAAACTTCCTCATTTCAGTCCTTCTTACCGATTAGATTCTTTTTACTCCTATGTCTTGAAGATTTTATAAATTTCAAAGTGGTCTTGTGTTTTTGAAAATACCATCTATGTTTTTAAATGATAGTTGATTTCGGTTAATTTAATTTTCGATGTTTTCACGAGAAGCAAGTGAGGGGACGCTAAGGAAGTAGCATTATATGTTTTTAAACCTTGAGATTGCTTAATTGAGATGCTACCCTTGTTGGAAGGATATTTAGGCCTGAATTCTTTCAATTTTGTGTGTATCTGCTTAATTTCATATCTCTCTAGAACTTGTTTTAATTATTGATCAAAGCTTGATGAATTAGAATTTTATTAACATGATAGAGGCATTCTTTCAAAACCATGCTTCCCCAAACACAAAACCCTAAACACTTAACCATTGCTAGCCCCTTGAGCCATATTTTTTAGTGCGTGCACATGTCTTAATATTGTTGTATATATTTTATTTCCCGTTCTTACTTTAAGTTTATCTTTGTAAAAAAAAAGCATTCTCACAAAAAATTGGTTATTGAGGAAAGCCAAAAAAAATAAAAAATGCTTCCTCCAAGAAAAGAAAAGTTTAGAGAGTTTTTTTTGAAAAAAGTTTCTTAAAAAGAGAAATGCTAAGTGATAGATTATGTTTGTTATTTGTGTAAATATTTTCTTACACATAGTTGGCATTTATTTCATTAGCAAAATAGTTGTGGTGCATGTACTTATTTTTCTTTCTTTGATTTCATCCATTTTGTTTAGCCTTCTGTACATTACAACCTTGAAAAGTCCTCTTGATTTTCGAAATTATAGTTCTTATAGTGGAGAGGTAGAACTATCACAAGCTTATGGTAGAGAATGGACTAAGCAGATTTTAGAGTGAAATTATCCCAGAAACAAGTGAGTTGAGAGTAAACACCATTCCTTGAGTGAAATCTCTTTTGCCCAATCTCTTGGATTAAATGTTTGTAGTTTT
Source organism: Erythroxylum mucronatum (assembly GCA_027563825.1). NCBI lineage: Eukaryota > Viridiplantae > Streptophyta > Magnoliopsida > Malpighiales > Erythroxylaceae > Erythroxylum > Erythroxylum mucronatum. The sequence goes on along the minus strand of JAOSBP010000006.1, from coordinate 21,837,468 downwards.
TATGTTCTCCGCGGTCTTTTAGTATGCTTGGGTTGATTTCGGAAGAAGTGACTTAACTACTTTTCCGCTCTCATTTTTAAGCTTACTAGGAATTTTCTTTTGCACTTGTGTCTCTTTGACTTTTATAAACTTTGTCCAGGAGTACAAAGATCTAAGTGTGGGAGAATTTGATTGAACCTAAGTTTCTTATATAAATTGGTGACATTTTTATGGCTTTTACTTCACTTCTTGGCTCTTATTTTTAGATTTTATGCTTAATTTGAGTCTTGAGTGCTTGCCTTTACTTTGTGTAGTTTGAGAGTAAAATTGTCACAAATAATTAGTAATTGCACTAAATTAATTTTCTGAGAACAATTGATACTTCAAACTACCATTTGTTTATTGTAGGAGACTCAAGAAGTAGAGGTAAGGAGTGAAGGCTGAAAATGATAAGTCAATAAGTCAACCAAGCAATAAGAAAGTTCACCGTGGCAAAACATCACCCAAAGACTCTTCAGGTTAATTTCACCGCAGCATGAATTAATTTTGTCGCCGCGGTGAGTGCAACAGATTATTGATGAGACCTTTCGGGAAAAGTTCGACGCAGCAAACCTTCAAATACCTTAACCATTTTTGGAAATTTACCCACTGTGCAACCCGATCTATCAGCCCAGTTTTAAAAACCTACCTATTTTAGGTTAAGTAGGGAGGAGAGTCGACAAGAGAGAATCATCATTCACTCTCTCTACCATTCGAACAATTCTTCTACACACACCCTTATCTCCTCTCATCCACACCACTGTTCTTCTCTTTCCATCGTCGACTGCTACCATGGACGCTTCTAGTGGGTTCTCAGATGTGAAGTCTCCTGGAGTTATGCGTGGCTAGGCACCTCTCTCCTCTTGAAGAGGTAGTGATGGCTTAAGTTCAATGGGCTTAAAAGGGAAGTGACTTAATCAGTGTTTAGCTATGATTTATAAATTCCTAGGTTTAGGATTTGTAATTTATAGTTGAACATTCTTGATTAGAGTTTAATCAAGTATTGGATACTCATTGTGTTGTTGGGATTTGTTAATGTATAACTTTGAGCTTAAATATATGAAGTCTCATATATGTTTATTTGTGATCTCGTTGAATCTCTTTTATCTTGCATATTTATGTTTGATATTGAGCTTATTTGAGATCACAAGTAACTTGTTACATTTATTTACCCACTACACACACTAAGGGCATTTAACAAGGTCTTAAGGAATGAAGTTCATTGATTAAGACCTTAGACTTAAAGAGTTCTTTAAGGTTTACCATTTGAAACTTAGTGATTTTCACTCTCACCAAAATTTATTTCGAACTATGATAGTCGAAGCTCATTTTCAAGAGGATTCTGTCACATTTGATCATTGTCATTATCTTTCCAATTTCTATCCCCAAAATCCAAAAAAAATTCTTTTTACACATTTTTCTTACAATTCATTTAATTTTGTTAAGATGTCTAAAAATGAAAACCCCCACCTTACTAATTTAGCTTGCATTTCATGACATATAGGCTAGCTTAGGTCTATTCCATTAAGTTCTGATTAAGTGAAACGACCCGAGGTTACAACCTATATTGCAATCCTTGGATTACATTTTTGATTTGACCTCCAGGGGTAAGACTAAGAGTTGAATCAAAACGACGTCGTTGCTGGGGAGCCAAGTAATTGGTTCTCTAGGTTAGCTTTTGTCATTTTTGCTACTAGGTGAGGATAGGAACCTTTGTTTAGATTGCATTTTAGATAGTTTAGTTTCATACTTGTCAATAGTATAGGATTCTATTTTCTTTACTTATGATAAAATTTTGAAAACACAAACAAAAGGAATACTCAACAATTGTACTTTTCATACTTAGCATTCTTTTTGCGCCCACATAGTTTTTGATTCTTTCCTTTGATTACTTTTTGATCCATACATACATACTTTTCACACACTTACACACTTGCATCCATCACATCTTGTCTTTTTATTTGACTTTGTGTGCCTACAAGTAAATTTTGTTACCTTTTTATTTTCCTTTTGAATTGTTCCCGTGCATGCCCCAAAAAGCTAAACCTTTTCCTTTCCAACTTGACATTGAGAGATGTTTGAGGAAGATTAGAAAGGAGAGGAAAGAAAAAGAGAGTAAGGTAGTTGTTGAAGAAGAGTTTAGTGGGCCAAGTAGTGAGAGCGCCTCTTTAGAAGGAGTGATAATGGCCGAGAATCCAGCCTTTTCGCAAAAGCCTAACCATCATGCTAACCAACCTAGGAATGGTGATAATGGAGGAAATAGGGAGCATGAGCGAGTTGGGGAGAATAATGGGAATAAAAAAAGATGACTATTAGGGAAGCAACTACATCTTATGTGAACTATGATCCATTTACTACTGCTTGTCCTAATTTTGACCTGAATTTTGAAGTTAAAGGATTGCTAATTAACTCTCTTCCTAAATTTAATGGCTTGACAGGAGAGGATCCCTACATGCATTTGCAATCTTTGTCCATGATTTTTCAGAGTATGAAACTGGTGGGAGCTTCACTTGATCAAGTACCATGGAATGTTTTTCACCTATCATTGGAAGGAAAAGCAAGGGAGTCGTACATAAGCCTCCCTAGGCATGTGGCGAATGCCTACCATAGTTGGGCCAATCTGAGGAAGGCACTTCTAGAGAAGTACTTTCCAGCCTCCAAAACTTCATCGATGAGGAAGGAGATCTATTTAGTACGTCAGGATTATGATGAGTCACTCTATATCTATTAGAATTGCTTCCAAGACTTGTTATCCAGATGCCCTCACCACTAGATACCTGACGAACAGCTAGTGCAGTATTTTTATGATGGGTTGAAAAGTCATGGTAAAGGTATGCTGGATACGGTATTGGGAGATTCCTTGATTGATCTTACAGCTTCAGAGGCATGGGATTTGATCAAGAAGATGGCCTTAAATCATCAGCAATATAGTGTTAGAGGTACCAGAGGTGTATATGAGTTGAGAGTTTCAATAGCCCAATCCAAAAGAATGGAGAGTTTGGAGTCTAAGGTTGACTCTTTGGAGAGTGGAGTAACTTCATAGTTATACTTCATCGCTGTAGAATTAAAGAACATGAATGTGCATCGCCCGACATCTTCTATGGATCTTACTTCACCCAGTTGTGATACTTATGGATCAGTAATGCACATATCCAGTATCTACCTCAATCGATATGAAGAGGTGTCCATTGTATATCAGGGTCGACCCAATCAGAAATGGGACCCCTATTCGAACACCTATAATGAGGGATGGAAACCGAATCCCAGGTTTAGTTGGAGAAATGAGGAAGAAAAGGACCAAATAGATTCCAAGAAGGTGGAGGAGCTAGTATATCTACAAACCAGTTCCATAACCAACAACAAGCTCTGACTGTTCCACCGAAGGAGGACACCATCCAACTTCTACACAATATGATGGCCCTGATTAAGGAGGAAAGGACTTCAAACAATAACCAGTTCAATGCAATAGCCTCTCTTATCCAACAGGATTCCTGTAAAACCATTGCTCAGTTTAATGCTCTAGAAAAGAGAATGGAGCAATGGGAGACGAAAGCTGAGAATATTAATTCCTATGTCACCCAATTTTCCAACAACATGAGTGAAAATCAAGCGAGAAGTAGTGGAGCTATCCCCTCAAATACCATTATGAACCCCAAAAGTTTGAATGCCATAGCTCTTCGCAATGGGAAACAAGTGAGGTTCGGAAATCAAGATAAGGGAGAAGATGAAACAGAGAATGAGAGCAGAGAATTGTCTTCATCAACTGAGAGAGTTAAGAAGCCTGAAAATTTAAAGGAAAAAGCACTCTTGACTGGAAAGGAGTTAAAACAATCAAGGAGCAAGGAAGCAAATTCAGAAAACACTCAGGAATGAAGCGAGCAAGGAACTTAGGAAGCAAAGGACAAGAAGGTACGTATAAAAGACCTTCATTTTCCTAATTCTTATTTGCTTAGCAAAAGGATGATTGATTTTAAACATGAAAAAATTGCCATTGACTTGTTTAGGAAAGTAGAAGTCAACATCCCTTTGCTTGATCTAGTGAAAAGGGTTCCTATATAGGCTAAATATCTTAAGGACTTGTGCACAAACAAAAGAAAGTTTAGGCCTATTGAGAGAGTACAAGTCAGCTCAAACGTGTCTGAACTTTTCAAACCCCAAATACCCGTTAAGTGCCAAGACCCTGGTTCTTTCACCATTCCGTGCACAATAGGAAAAGCTACCATAGGAGGAGCCTTACTAGATCTAAGGGCGTCAATCAATGTGATGCCTAAGTCTATCTATATATTATTAGGAGTTAAGAGTCTTAAGCCTACATCTTTAGTATTGCAATTGGCTGATCGATCTCTTAGGCATCCAGTGGGCATCATAGAGGACATCTTGGTCCAGGTAAAGGGTTTGGTCTTCCCAGCTGATTTTTATATACTTGACATGTCTTCTGAAGTTGTGCAGGATACTACCTTGATTCTCGGTAGACCCTTCTTAAGGGCTGCTAGTACTATGATTAGCATGAAAGAAGGTACAATCACCATGGAGGTAGGTGATCAACAAGTGAGTTTTAACACGTATGAAACCATGAAACACCCCTATGAAGATTATTCGATCTTAGGAGTTAACATGCTTGATATTGTCATTGATGATGCATGTTCTGAGTTTGAACTCCAACATGTTTACTCTGACTTCGCAATGAACCCATTGAATGCCTTGATTGTATCTGATGGCCCCTTGGAAGAAGAGTTTTTCACTAATGTTTCAGGTGAATCGAGAAATGTGAACGTTGACATCAAAGTGGCTTATGGTCAAGTTGTCCCACCACAGCATCATAATCTATCAAACGTTCACCAGGAGACCCAAGACCCTCCGTAATCATCAGGTCGCTTCTCATCCTTCACTTACTACTTACTTTTGCTCTGTGATTGAATATGACATTGTGGATGCATTAGTATGTTGAATAAGTATTGGGGAGAAGTCATTTCAGTAGGACCTAGGTTTAATTTTTAGTTTATGCAGTTTCAATTCAACAATTCCTCTCCCTTTTATGTTCGCTGTGTTTTTGGCTTGATGCATGATACATATTCCATGATTGAGGAATTTGATGTGATTGATTGGTTGGCACTTTGTTTTCTGATGCCTAAAGACCTTGTATATGAATTCTAAGTGAGTTGTGTATCCACTTGAGTCTTTGGAAGTAAAATTTTTCATTTCTGTCTTTGTTTATTTTACTTTTAGGTCCTTGTCGTTGCGACGAACTTACCTTGCTTTCCTCTTGTTGCTCTCGGAAAAATTTCGCCGCGGTGTGGTGCATGTCTGCGGCGAAATTTCCTTAGAAATCTCTCAGGCAAATTCGTCGCGGCGTGAATTAATTCTCACGCTGTGGCAAACACCTTCGGGCAACCTTCGCCGTGGCGTGAGTTTATGTCGCCGCGGCAACACATCACTATTTTGCTAGATTTTGTGATTAGGGTTAGTTCGCCGCGGTGAACTATATCTCAACGTTCTTCGCGGAAAAAGTACAGCCTGTGCGACATTACCGCCATAAAATTTCCTTTCCACCCTTATTTTTTTTATCCTTCATCTTCTGTCTATCCCTTTTTGTAATTTTCCTCTTCAATCCTATATAAACCCCGGCCCCCCTTCTTCTTCTCCATCTCTTCTCCTCTAGTTCGCTACGACGCTCCCCACCGACCCACCTCCTCCGATTTTTTTCTTTTCTAGCATTTTTTTCTATCCATTTTTCGTAAGTTTTCTTCTCTTCTCCTTATTTCCTCTTAGTTTATGTATTGTTTAGTGTAGGTTATGTTTATATTTTGCTCTCTTTTCCATTTTCCTCTGCCGGTTCACTTTGTTTAGGATAGTTTTGTTTTACTCATTTGATTAAGTTATGTTTCAATATGCATTTTTGCAGGACAATGGCTCAAACTAAAAATCCTACCCATACTACCCCTACTAACCCTTCTAGTCCACCTAATGATTCCAGTTCTTCGGATAGTGATGGTTTCAGTTTTACCGAACTAGAAGAAAAGGTAGACACTAGGCCATTCATTAAAGAGCGACCTTTCCCTTTAACTCCACCCGACAATCCCTTTGTCCAACAACTAGTAAACTCTCAACTTATGAGATTAGTCCAACCTCAGGATCAACTCAACGATAAATTCATTCGCCATTTCTATACCTATTCTCGATTCCATAACACCTTGGAACTTAATTTCCATGGTGTGAAAGCCCTCAATGCATTCACCACAGCTAACATTCGCCTCAATTACAACCTTCCTCCTATTTTCCATTGCCACTATGATCAGGTGATCCACCACTACCCTTTGGACGATGTTATTCGCACCCTTTGTCAAGAGGGTGCTGCATGGCATCAACCCTGATATTATCAACTTTACCTTGAATGTTTTGATCTCCGACCCGAAGCTCGTCCTTGACTCCATCTTGTGAGTAACAACATCATTCCGACCACCCATCTCGCCTATGTCCCAAAACAACAAGCCCTCTACCTTTACCTTCTCATGACTAGTTGCCCAGTCGACATAGCTTATGCCATTGCCTCTGCTCTACATGAATCCATCACCACCGTAAAATTCACCAGTGCCATTACATTCCCCCATCTCATCACAGACATATTCCAAGCCCATAATGTCTTGAACTTCAATAATGACAGCTATTTTGACTCGACTCCTCTATTTCGATACTCCTGCCTCAAACAACCTCTCCTCCATCCACCCCACCCCATCTACCTAAATTCCTGATGTTGGTACAACCTCTACAGCTGTGGTACCAGGTGTGGACGATCCTCTAGCTCAAGCCACCCTTGGTCTCGTGACCTTATAGACCCTCACTAGCCAGGTCGATGGACTTTTTGTAGATTTTACTACTAGTTGGGACTCCCTCCTTTAGGAGATAGCTAGGCAGGATAGAGATCGATGGTATCGCCAGCGGATGGATGCACTGCTCGCCAAGCACTTTCACTTCTAGCTCCCTTCTGATGAAGATGATCCACTGACCGGTGCTGGCACATCGGGGGTAGGTCCCTCTAGCGCTGGGGATGATCATACTATGGAGTAGCTCGAGTTGCTTTTTCTTGTGTTTTCCTACTTTTTGTTTTCGTTTTTAGTTTGTCGGATACTCAGTTACATTTTTTCATGTACAAACTTATGGCCGGTTCTCAATGCCTAATTGTGTTAATTGTTCTTCATATTGAGGACAATATGATGTCTAAGTGTGGGGGAGGTTGTTCCAATTTGCAATTCTTGTTTGTTCATCATTTTTTGCCATTTAACCATTTGTACAAGTCAATTGTGCATAATATGGAAATTTTTAAACTTGGTAATTGAGGCAAATCGCTTGTTTCAAATGTTTCTGTCGCGGAATTGATGTTTCGCCATGGCGACACCATCCTCTTTACAGAAACCATTCTAAAACTTCCTCATTTCAATAATTCTCCCTAATTAGATTCTTTTCACTCTTGTATCTTGAAGATTTTATAAATTTCAAAGTGGTCCTTGTGCTTTTGAAAATACCATCTATGTTTTTAAATGATAGTTGATTTCGGTTAATTTCATTTTTAATGTTTTCAACATAAGTAAGTGAGAGTACGCTGAAAAAGTAGCACTTTACGTTTTTAAACCTTGAGATTGCTTAATTGAGATACTAAGCTTGTTGGAAGGAT
>JAOSBP010000006.1:21813306-21829681 GCA_027563825.1 Erythroxylum mucronatum | reverse complement strand
TCAAGAGGATTCTATCACATTTGATCATTGTTTTTAGCTTTCAAATTTCTATTCCCAAAATCCAAAAACACTTTTGAAACATTTTCTTTATAGCTCTTTTTTAATTTAGTAAAGATTACCAAACAAAAAACCCCTTTCTTTCTTGCCAACTTAGTTTGCATTTGATGACATATAGGCTAGCTTAGATCCATTCGTTAGGTTCCGATTAAGTGAGACGACTCGAGGTTGCACTCTATATTGCAACTTTGGAATTAAATTTTTAATTTGACCTCCAAGGGTAAGAACAAAAGGTTACGAACCAAAATGGCGTTGTTGTTGGGGAACCAAGTAATTGATTCTCTAGGTTAGCTTTTGTCATTTTTGCTGCTAAGTGAGGTTAGTAACCCTTGTTTAAATTTCATTTTAGATAGTTTAGTTTCTTACTTATCAATAGTATAGGATTTCATTTTCTTTGCATAGCATCAAAATTTTGAAAATACCAAATAAAGAACACCAAACCATTTGCACTTTACATGCTTAGCATTTTTACACTCATATAGTTTGAACATTTCTTTGATTACTTTTCAATTCATACATACTTTACTTTCACACATACTTTTACACACTTATACACTTGCATCCATCACATCTCACCTTTTATTTGAATTTGTGTGCTTGCGAGTAAATTTTGTTACATCTTCTTTTCATTTGAATTGTTCCTGTGCATGCCCCAGAAAGTAAAACTTCTATCTTTCTATCTTGAAATTGAGAGACGTTTGAGAAAGATTAGAAAGGAGAGGAAAGAAAAAGAGAGAAGCAAGGTGGTTGTTGAAGAAGAGTCCAATGGGCCAAGTAGTGAGAACGACTCTTTAGAAGGAGTGATTATAGCCGAGAACCCAACCTTTTTACAAAACCCTAACTTTCATGTTAACCAACCTAGGAATAGTGATAATCGAGGTAATGGGGAGCATGAGAGAGTTGGTGAAAATAATGGGAATCAAAGAAGGAGGACCATTAGGGAAGCGACAACTTCTGATGTTAATTATGATCCATTTGCTACTGCTTGTCCTAATTTTGACGTGAATTTTGAAGTTAAAGGATTGCTAATTAACTCTCTTCCTAAATTTCATGGCTTGATAGGAGAAGATCCCTACATGCATTTGCAATCTTTGTCCATGATCTGTCAGAGTATGAAACCTGTGGGAGCTTCACTTGATCAAGTACTATGGAAGGTTTTTCACCTGTCATTGGAAGGAAAAGCAAGGGAGTGGTATATGAGCCTCCTTAGGCATGTGGCAAATGCCTACTATAGTTGGACCAATCTGAGGAAGGCTTTCTTGGAAAAGTACTTTCCATCCTCCAGAACTTCATCGATGAGGAAGGAGATCTATCCGACATGTCAGGATTATGATGAGTCTCTTTATGACTATTGGAACCGCTTTCAAGATCTGTTGTCCAGATGCCCCCACCACCAAATACCTGATGAACAGCTAGTGTAGTATTTTTATAATGGGCTAAAAAGTTAAGATAAAGGTATGTTGGACGCTACATCAGGAGGTTCCTTGATTGATCTTATAGCTTCTAAGGCATAGGATTTGATCAAGAAGATGGCTTTGAATCATCAACAGTACAGTATGAGAGATACTAGAGGTGTTTATGAGTTGGGAGCTTCAATAGCCCAATCCAAAAGCATGGAGAGTTTGGAGTCTAAGGTTGACTCTTTGGAGAGTAGAGTGACCTCATAGCTGTCCTTCATCACTGCAAAACTGAAAAACATAAGTGTGCGCCGCCCAACATCTTCTATGGATCTTACTACACCCAGTTGTAATACTTGTGGGTTAGTAATGCACATATCCAGTGTTTGCTCCAGTCGGTATGACGAGGTGTCTGCAGTATATCAGGGTCGGACCAATCATAAATGGGACCCCTTTTCCAACACTTATAACAACGGATGGAAGGCAAATCCTTGGTTCAACTGGAGGAATGAAGAGGGAAGGGGTCCAAACAGATTTTAACAAGGAGTAGAAACTGGTGCTTCCATAAATAGGTTTCAAAACCAATAGCAAGCCTTGACTGTCCCACCAAAGGAAGAAACTAACCAACTGTTGCACAATATGATGGCATTGATGAAGGAGGAGAGAAATTCTAACAACAACTAGTTCAATGCCATAGCTTCTCTGATTCAATAAGACTCTTCAAAGAATGTTGCTCGGTTCAGTGCTTTGGAAAAAAGAATGGAGAGATGAAAGCTGAAAATATTAACTCTTATATCACTCAATTGTCCAACAATATGAGTGAGAACTAAGCAAGAAGAAGTGGAACCATTCCCTCCAATACTGTTACAAACCCCCAAAAGTTTGAATGCCATGACCTTTCAAAACGGGAAACAAGTGAGGTTCAGCAATGAAGATGAGGGAGAAGATGAAGAGGAGATCGAGAATGGAGAATTGCCTTCAACAAATGAAAGATTGAAGAATTCAGAAAGTTTCAAGGAGAGAGCACTTTTGACTGAAAAGGAGTCAAAGCAATTGAAGAGCAAGAAAGCAAATTCCAAAAACCACCAGGAATCAAGCAAGCAAGAAGCCCAGGAAGCGAACGACAAAGAGGTAAGTATTAAAGACCTTCCTTTTCCGAATTCATATTTGCTTAGCAAAAGGGTGACTAATTGTAAACATGAAAAAGATGTCATTGAGTTGTTTGGGAAAGTCGAAGTCAACATCCCTTTGCTTGATTTAGTGCAAAGGGTTCTGGCCTTCGCTAAATATCTCAAGGACTTGTGCACAAAACAAAAGAAATTTTAGGCATAATGAGAGAGTACAAGTAAGCTCAAATGTGTCCACACTTTTTAAACCCCAAATACCCGTCAAATGCCAAAACCCTGGATCTTTCACCATTCCGTGCACAATAGGAAAAGTTACTATAGGAAGGGCCTTGTTAGATCTAGGGGCATCAATCAATGTGATGCCTAAGTTTGTCTATGAATCATTAGGAGTTAAGAGTCTAAAGCCTACATCTGTCATGTTACAACTAGATAATAGATCTCTTAGGCATTCGGTGGGGATCATAGAAGACGTTTTGGTCCAGGTAAAGGGTTTGGTTTTTTCAGCTGATTTCTATGTACTTGACATGTCTTCTGAAGTTGTGCATGACACTTCCTTGATTCTAGGTAGCCCTTCTTAAGGCTTGCTATTACTATGATTAGCATGAAAGAAGGTACAATCACCATAGAGGTAGGAGCTCAACAAGTGAGTTTTAACATGTGTGAAGTTATGAAACACCCCCATAAGGATTATTTGCTTTTAGGAGTTAACATGCTTGATGTTGTTATTGATGATGCATATTTCAACATGTTTACTCTAACTCCGCAATGAACCTATTGAACACCTTGATTGTAACTGATGGCACTTTAGGAGAAGGGCTTTCGGCTAATGTTTCAGGTCAACTGAGAAATGTGGACGATGATGCCAATGTGGCAAGTGGTCAAGTTACCTTACCACAGTATAGCTATCTGCCAATCATCCACTAGGAGACACAGGATCCTCTGTAGTCATCAGGTCGTTTCTACTCTTTCACTTGCTACTTACTTTTGCTCTATGATTGAATATTACATTGTGGATGCATTAGTATGTTGCATAAGTGTGGGGAGAAACTATTTCAGTAGGATCTAGGTTTATTTTTTAGTTTATGCTATTTCAATTCAATAATTCATCTGCCATTTATATTTGCTGTGTTTTGGCTTGATGCATGATACATCTTCTATGTTTGAGGAAATTGGTGAGAATGGATGAATTGCACTTTTTTCTGGTGCCTAAGGATTTTATATATGAATTCTAAGTGAATTGAGTATCCCTCTTGATTCTTTACTAAGATTGTTCCATTTCTGTCTTTGTTTGTTTTTCTTCATGTTGCTCTCGGGAAAATTTTGCCGCGGTGAAAGTTCCTTACAATTTTATAAGACCTCGTCGCGGCATGAATACATCTTTTCACCGTGGCGAACTCCTCAGCATTCCTTTTTGTTCCACTCAGGTTTATTTCTCCACGGCGTGCATCCACTTTCGCCCTGGTGACATCTGTCTTTACAGCTAGGGTTGAGTTCGCCGCGGCGAACCTGCGCAAATTTGATGTGCAAAATCACCCTTTCACCTTTATTCTCTTTTAACTTCACGTATTCCTCTTGTCCAATTCCATCATTTCATGCCTTTAACCTTTTTATAAAAATCCCCCTCCCCCCCTCCCCATTGTCTTTACCCATTCTTCGCCGCGGCCATCTGACTACTGTTCACCAAATATCTCACATTCCAACTTCCTTACAGCCACGGTCCGTTCTCCTCGCCCATTTCGCGCTAGCTAGTCTTCTCTACGAAGTCCTCCTCCTTCTTCGTAAGTATTTCTCGTCCTCACTTTCACTTGGTTTTTGTTTAGTCGTTCTTGTTATGTGTAGGGCACTTTTGCCGTAGCAACACCTCAATTTTTTCCATGACGAGATGAGTGCCTGTTCTTCGCTGCGGCAACACCTCAATTTTTACCGCGACGAGTCGAGTGTCTGCGACAACACATAAATTTCACTGCAACGACCTTAGTTGTTTAGATTTTGAATTTAAGTCAATTTTGTTCATTTCGTTTGTTTATTTTTCTGTGTTTGTTTTCTGTAGGACCATGCCTCAAACTAAGAATCCTACCCCTACTAACCCTTCTAGTTCACCTAGTGATTCTGGTTCTTCGAATAGTGATGGTTTAAGTTTTGCCAAACTTGTTGAAAAAGTATACACTAGGCCATATATTAAAAAGCATCCTTTCCCTTTAACTCCTCCAGACAACCCCTTTGTCTAACAATTAATACACTCTCAACTTATAGGATTAGTCCAACCACGGGATCAGGGTAACGAAAAATTCATTCGCTTTTTCTATACCTATGCCTGATTCCATAACACCATGGAACTTAATTTCCGTGGTGTGAAAGCCCCCAATGCGTTCACCTTCGCTAGCATTCATAGCCTTTACAACCTCCCTCCTATTTTCCGCTGCCACTATGACCAGTTAATCCACCACTATCCTTGGGACGATGTTATTCGCACCCTCTATTAAGAAGGAGCCATCTGGCATCAGCCCCGAATTTATCAACGATACCTTAAACGTTCTGATCTCTAACTCGAAGCTCGTTCTTGGCCCCACCTTGTGAGTAACAACATCATTCTGACCACCCATCTCACCTACGTCCCAAAACAACAAGCCCTCTACCTTTACCTTCTCATAATTGGTCATCCAGTCGACATAGCTCATGCCATTGCCTCCGCTCTATATGACTCCATCACCACCACCAAAGTCACCAATGCCATTACACTCCCCCATCTCATCACCAACATATTTTGGGCCCACCATGTCCTGGAATTCAATAATGATAGCTATTTTGACCCAGCTCCTCTGTTTCAGTACACCCGCCTCAAACAACCCCTCCTCCACCCGCCCCACCCCTCCTCCCAAACTCCTAATGTTGGTACATTCTCTACAGCTGCGGTACTAGTTGAGGACGATCCTCCAACTCAGCCCCCCCCCCCGAGCTTGTAGCTTTACAAACTCTCACTGGCCGGGTCGATGGCCTCTATGCAGATTTTACTACTCTCTGGGACTCCCTCCTTCAGGCGATAGCTAGGCAGGATCGAGATCGACGGTATCACTAGCGGATGGATGCATTGCTCACCGAGCACCTTCACTTCCAACTCCCTTCTGAAAAAGATGATCCACTTAGCGGTGCTAGCACATCTGGAGCCAGACCCTCTGGCACTGGGGATGATCATCCTATGGAGTAGCTCGAGTTACTTGTTCTTGTGTTTTCCTTGCTTTTGTTTTACTTTTTACTTGTCGGATACTCAGTTACATTTTCTCATGTACAAACTTATTGGCTGGTTCTTATATAATTCTCTTTGTACTTCCGATGTATTGTTTTTCATAAGCCTTGTACTTCCCCTTCAATGTATAATGGTTTTCATTGTTCTTCATATTGAGGACAATATGATGTTTAAGTGTGGGGGAGGTTGTCCCACTTTACATTTCTTGTTTGTGCATCATTTTCGACTATTTAACCACTTGTGCAAGTCCATTGTGCGTAATGTGAAATTTTTAAACTTGGTAACTAAGGCAAATCACTTTTTTTCTCATGCACGGTGACATTGCGGGCCGCGGTGATGCCACCCTCTTTACAGAAACTGTTTTAAAATTTCCTCATTTCAATAATTCTCCCCAAATACATTCTTTTCACTCTTGTATCTCGAAGATTTTATAAGTTTCAAAGTGGTCCCTGTGTTTTTGAAAATACCATCTATGTTTTTAAATGATAGTTGATTTCGGTTAATTTCATCTTCGATGATTTCACGAGAAGCAAGTGAGGGGACACTAAGGAAGTAGCATTATGTGTCTTTAAACCTTGAGATTGTTTAATTGAGATATTAACCTTGTATTTTGATAATAATAAGTTTGATTTGTTTTATAGAGAAGGTCTACGGTTCGAGTCCGTATAGCCCTAAAAAATAAAACTCAAATTTAAATATCAAAATTGCATCATTTTCAGTTCTTCATTATTCTATTGTTTGTTGTTTGTAACTGGCCCCTTGCGGTTGCTTGGTTCATAAAAAAATGATTGTTTTGACTCAACAGTTATGGATGAGTTGACAATTCATTCCAATTCGCCTCGACTAATTGAGTATATTCTCCACATTCATAGGAGTGCACCCATGTTTATGCTTTATGAATATGATATTTTCTGAGCATTTCTAATAATTCCATATCTCTCTAGAATTTATTTTAATTCTTGATCAAAGCCTGATAAACTAGAATTTTGTTAACATGATAGAGGCATTCTTTTAAAACCTTGCTTCCCCAAACACAAAACCCTAAACACTTAACCATTGCTAGCCCCTTGAGCCATATTTTTTAGTACATGCACATGTCTTAATTGTGTTGTAAATATTTTATTTCTAGTTCTTGCCAAAAAAAACAAAAGTTTCTCAAAATAAATGGGTTATTGAGGAAATTCAAAGAAGAAAAGAAAGTAAAAAAATTAAATCAAAAGGCTTCCTCAAAAAAAACCTAAGAAAAGTAAATTTTGGAAAGCTTTCTAAAAAACAAGTTTCTCAAAAGCAAAATGTTAAGTGATAGGTTATGTTGTTGTTTGCGTAAATATTTTCTTATGCACAGCTGATGTTTATTTCATAATTGTGGTGCATGTACTCATTTTTCTTTTCTATTCTATCCATTTCATTTAGCCTTTCGTACATTACAACCTTGAAAAGTCCTCTTGACTTTCGAAATTATAGTTCTTGTAGTGGAGAGGTAGAACTATCACAAGCTTATGGTAGAGAATGAACTAAGCAGATTTTGGAGTGAAATTATCCCAAAAACAAGTGAGTTGAGAGTAAACACCATTCCTTGAGTGAAATCTCTTTTGTTCAATCTCTTGGATTAAATGCTTATAGTGTTTACGTTCTTTGCGGTCTTTCAATATGCTTGGGTTGATTTTTGAGGAAATGACTTAACTGCTTTTCTGCTCTCATTTTTAAGCTTAGTAGGAATTTTCTTTTACACTTGTGTCTCTTTGACTTTTATAAGCTTTGTCCAGGAGTACAAAAGTTTAAGTGTGGGGGAATTTTATTGAACCCAAGTTTCTTATTTTAATTGGTAACATTTTCGTGGTTTTTACTACACTTCTTGGCTCTTATTTTTTAGATTTTATGCTTAATTGGACTCTTGAGTGCTTGCCTTTATTTTATGTAGTTTGTGAGTAAAATTGTCACAAATAATTAGCAATTGCACTAAATTAATTTTCTAAGAACAATTGATACTGCAAACTACCATTTGTTTATTATAGGAGACTCAAGAAGTAGAGGCAAGGAGTGAAGGCTGAAAATGACAAGTCAAAAGGTCAACAGGAAAGTTTGCCACGACGACGTTGTGTAATTGATGTTTCACCGCGGAAAATTATAAAGAATTTAGCGTGAAACCTTTCAGGAAATGTTTGTCGTGGCGAACACATCCTGCCACCGCGGTGAACCTTCAAATACCCGAACCATTTTTGGAGGTCTACCCAATGTGCAACCCGATCCATTAACCAGTTTTTGTAAAAGCTACCTATTTTAGGTTAAGTTAAGGAGAGGGCCGACAATCGGGAGATAGACACTCACTCTCTCTACCATCCGAACATCTCCTCTCATCCACACCATTTTTCTGTGCCTTTCATCGTCAAATGCTACCATGGATGCTTCCAGCGGGGTTCTCAGTTGTGAAGTCTCCTGGAGTTATGCGTGGCTAGGCACTTCTCTCCTCTTAAAGATGTAGCAATGGCTTGAGTTCAATGAGCTTTAAAGGGGAGTGACTTAATCTATGTTTAGCTAAGATTTATGAATTCTTAGGTTTAGGATTTGTAATTTATAGTTGAACATTCTTGATTAGAGTTTAATTAAGTATTGGATGCTCGTTGTGATGTTGGGATTTATTGATGTGGAACTTTGAGCTTAAATATATGAAGTTTCATATATGTTTATTTGTGATCTTGTTGAATCTCTTTTATCTTGCATAGTTGTGTTTGATATTGAGTTGATTTGAGATCCCAAGTAACTTGTTGCATTTACCCACTACACACACTAAAGGCATTTAACAAGGTCTTAAGGAATAGAGTTTATTGATTAAGACCTTAGACTTAAAGAGTTCTTTAAGGTTACCATTTAAAACTTAGTGATTTTCACTCTCACCAAAATTTATTTTGAACTATGATAGCCAACGCTCATTTTCAAGAGGATTCTATCACATTTGATCATTGTCTTTTTCTTTCCAATTTCCATCCCCAAAATCCAAAAAAAAACTTTTTACACTTTTTTCTTGCAATTCATTTAATTTTGTTAAGATTTCCAAAAATCAAAACCCCCTCCTTACTAATTTAGCTTGCTTTTCATGACATATAGGCTAACTTAGGTCCATTCTATTAGGTTTTGATTAAGTGAAACGACCCGAGGTTGCAACCTATATTGCAATCCTTGGATTATATTTTTTATTTGACCTCCAAGGGTAAGACTAAGTTCTCAATCAAACTATCAGACATTTAACACATAACTTCCTAAGCTAATATATTTTAACAAGTTAAACAATTTTGTTCAAAATTAAGCTAATTCTTATTAAAATTTCAGCCATCCCATTCAGACAGTTAAACATATGCGTACCAAATTAGGAAAAAAATTCATGAAAAAAAAGCACATCACAAAAACATTGGTAGTCATATATACAAGCAGCATATAATAAGTCACATATATAAGCCATATGCAATGCAAATGCAATTACATACCATTTCCCATCACTTGAATGACACATTGTCCTCAATGTATGAAAGTGATATGCAATATGACAACTAAACACATAACATAAATAGCAAATACAAATAAAATAAATAAAAAATAATGGCAAGAGAATGTTTGTGGACATTGTGACAACGAAGGTGTCACCGACAACACATGTACTCCTTGATATTTAAAAAATTTGAGGAGTCTTGGTCTGATAATGATGTTGAAACTCCATCTTTGCTAATCGTGCCTTAATCTCTCGCTTTTGCAACAAGCAAAGAAAAGATTGAAAATTTTAATTAAGCAAAACATACAAACATAAAGAAAATAAATGTATATACAAACTAGTGCTAGGTTTAAAGTCATTAGCAAGACTTCTTCATCATGCTCGTATTATTTGAGGGGTGGAGAGGGAAAGCACAGCCCAATTTAGGGGCAAATTTCCATTGAAATAAGGCTTACCTCGTTGGCCATTGATCTTGAATGTCTTACCTTTGTGATTGCTCAACTTCAATACACCATGTGAGAAAACTTTAGTGCTTAAAACAGGCCACTCCATCTTAATTTCAGCTTATTAGGAATGATCGAAGGCAACAGTTCAATAGTAAAACCATATCTCTAACCTTGAACTCCTTTTTTAGATGAGCACTCGGAACCTACTAAATATTGGCTTAATAAATATTTGAACTGCTAGATCATCATTTGTTGGAGTTGCCATAACCTTGACCATTTTGATACATAGTCAACACCTACTAGGAAATAAATACTTCTGAACTAGAAGAGAAATGGACCTATAAATTCTAGCCCCCAATACTTATAAAATTTTAACTTTTAGGATTGTTAAAAATAGCTTCTCATCTGTTTTCAAAATGTTCTCGACTCTCTAGCATCTGTCACAGCTTTTCACAAATTCTTGTGCATCCTTGAATAATGTTGGACAAAAGAATTTACACTTTAATACTCTTATGGTTATCTTGTTGGCTCTATAATGTCTTGTATACAAAGAACTATGACAGTGAGTTAAAACAACACAAAATTCATTATATGGAACTGATCGCCTAGTTAATTCAATAGCATACTTTTTGTACAAAATGGTTCCTCATATATTACGCACAATTATGTAAAAATCTCTTTCTCTTCTAGTAAGAAAAATAAGGCAAAAGGATACCATATGTGATGTAGTTCGTGATGTTCGCAAACCATGGAATACTTGATTCATTTATTGAGACTAAAGTCTCATCGAGGAATTGTTCTTTGATTTCTACTTATGGGTGCAACTCCCCTCCTTCTAACTTTAACAGGTGATCAAGTATCATGTTTTCTGCTTCTTTTTTATCCTTGATCTTAATATCAAATTCTTATAGGAGTAAGATCCACCAGATCAATAGGGGTTTCACATCCTTCTTAACAAAAAGATACCTCAGTGATACATGATTTGTAAACGCAACAACCTTCAAGCCCAATAAGTAAGAATGAAACATGTCACATGTAAAAACTACAATTGACAATTCCTTTTTTTATGGTTGTATAGTCGAGGTCCTATTAAAGTCTTACTGGCATAGTAGAGGGCATACAACTATTTTTCCTTACACTGCCCCAATACACATCTAATTGTGTAGTCACTAACATCACTCTTCAATTCAAATGGTAAAATCCAGTCTGCCGGCTATAAAATAAATATTGATGTTAATACACCCCTTAACCTTAAATGCGTTGGTAGTGGTTGATCAGGGTTTTCTGATATGTGTAGTTTTAATATTTTAACCTTGATATTCCGCAAGCATATGGGTCGTTCATGTAGTATCTAAGGTTTCGATCCCACGAGGAGGGTTAATATAATCCCAAACTCTAAGGCCAAAATAAATTTTAGAAATTCAATTGTAGCTAAGCTAAAATAATAACACAATTGATCGGCTCCGTCGTTCAATCTTAAGATCAATCCTTTGGAAACCGAGTCAAAATTTAAATTCCAAGGATTGCAATATAGGATGCAACCTCGGGTCGTCTCACTTAATTGGAACCTAACGAAAAAGGTTTAGGCTAGCCTAATTGTCAAAAATGCAAATTAAGTTGATAAAAAGGGGGTTTGGATCATTGGTATGAATTAAGGAAACTTGACTAACCCAGAAAAGAATGTATAAAACGTATTTTTTTGGATTTTTGGGAAATTGGAAGTTCAAAATTCAAACAATAATCGTATATGATAAAGTCCTCTTGAAAACAAGCTTAGGCTATCACTGTTCAAAACAAATTTCCAGGGAGTGAAATCCACTAAGTTTTCAATTAACAAACCTTAAAGAGCTCTTTAAGTCCAAGGTTTTAATAATTGAACTCCATTTCTTAAAATCTTGTTAAATGCATCTTAGTGTGCAAAATGGACAAGTTAATGCAAGTGGTCGATTGGATCAAGCATAATCTCAATATCAAACACAACTAGGCAGATAAAGAGCACTAACACAATCACCAAAAGACATATATTAAGCATCAAAGTTCTACATATAACCAAATCCATAACACAAGACATTGTTCAACACTTTATTAAACTCTAATCAAGCTAATTTAACTACACTGTCGTAAACCCTAACTCAGAAATTTACAACTATGCAATTAAACTTGACAATGTAAGATTAACTCCCCTTTGAAGCCTGGTGAACCCAAGCCGATGCTACATTTTCAAGAGGGGATGTTGGGATAGCCGCGCATGATTCCAGACCCTCTCACGACAACTGAAGCTCCGGTGTCACCTATGCTAGCAATAGAGATTGGCGGTGGAGTTGACAATGAAGTGATCGACGATGGCGGACGATGGTCGCAGATGGGAAGCGATAAGGGGTGTCGATGGGCGGTGAAGGTTCTGTCTCTGCTGCCTCCAAATGTTCTGTCCAAAGATGATATGTTTCTAACCTAATTCGGCAAGATTTTAAAGGATGGGTTGCGGGTCGGGTCAGTACAGTGAGAGAATTTTCCAATTAAAGTTCAGGTATCTAACTGCTCGCTGCGGCGATGAGGGAGCTGCGCTGCGGCGGAGTAATTAATCTATGCCGCGGCGAGATGTTGCATGATGGTGCGCCGCGGCGAGATGATTAGTTTACGCCACGGCGTGCTTTCTTCTTTATGCGCCGCAGCGCGTGTCATAGAACTCACGTCCTGTTGACTCATCCGATCTGACTCCTTTATTCCCTACAAT
Source organism: Erythroxylum mucronatum (assembly GCA_027563825.1). NCBI lineage: Eukaryota > Viridiplantae > Streptophyta > Magnoliopsida > Malpighiales > Erythroxylaceae > Erythroxylum > Erythroxylum mucronatum. The sequence continues at coordinate 21,817,192 of JAOSBP010000006.1, read as the reverse complement.
ATAAAATAACAATTTGTAGCATCAATTGTCCTTAGAAAAATTATAATGCAATTCATGTCCATTTGTAACAATTTTCACTAACAGATTGCATAAAATGTAAACTCACAAGCAAGGACTAATTTAAGCACAAAATCAAGAATTTAGAGTCAAAGAGTATATTAAAAACTATGAAAGTGTAGCCAATTTATATGATAAACTTGGGCTCAATCAACAATCGTGCATCCTATCCATGCCCCCTATCATGATCGAGCATGGGAGACACAATCGTGACAGAGACTCATCCTATGTAACTATTTCATGCTTGATTGCGCATCTTCCTAGTCTTCAAGTTCTTCTTCATCTTTTCTTCAATCTTTCATGTTTCCACTCACTAGTAAACACATCAAACAATCTTGGAAACATAGAATTAAGATCAAACCATTGCTCTAAAACAATCAAACAATTAAAACACACAAAAACAGTTAGAAGAACAAAATTATAATTCCTAAACACACAATTATCATCTAATAAGACACTTCAAAACACACTTAAACCTCTAGAAAACATACTATAATATACACCTATCAACATTCCCATACTTAAATATTTTCTTCTCCCGAGGAAAAACTAAAATGACAAATAAACAAAACACATAAACATATAATCATGCAATAATGCAATATGGTACAATGGCATCAAACCTTAAACATCAACCACTTAAAAAGTGCCATCATACTTATTCCATTCATGTTTAAGTGCTTTAATTTGAATATACATATTAATAAAAATATTGACACCTATTCATGCACCTATGACACGTGTAAGCATGCATTTATTATTATTGATTAATTAAAAAGGTAAACTATAGTAACCCTTCATGAAAATTCTTATTATTTTTAAAAGATTAGTAGGTTTAATTTATTGCAAGCACCAACCTTTTAGATTTTCTTTAACGATCACTTAGTCTTTTGACATGAAAGCAAACTTTTTGTCATGAATGTCCAATTACTCAACTAGGTTATGTTTTTTTATTTAGCTTGGTTAGAGTGTCATTCTAGCCTTTGAAGTGAAGACAAACATTTTATCGTAAATGCCTTCAGTTGCTCATCCATATCACAACTCTCAACTGGCTACTAGGTTTATTCTTAACCCAATTTTCTTAAAAAGGGCTAGTGAAATTGGAATTTTATTTAATATGCTTTTTTTAATTTCTTAGCCTACCTCATTTCCTTCTTAGTCAATCACTTTCATAAAAGGTTACTAACGATGCCTATCAATTTAAATGAATGTAATTATAAATGTATCCAAACAAGTGTCATAAAGTAAAAGAATATGTATCATATCTTAATTAACATTCATATTTGTCCTAAAGATACTTAAAATACAAAATTCACAATATAATATGTCTTTACAATTTAAATGGTCATGTTTGAAAGTAAGTAAGGTACAATAACTATTTTAGAATTGAAAATATATTACCATCTTCTAAAATTGAAAAATCAAAACATCAAGATGCAATAATTAGTTTAGAATGGTTGTTTTGGAATTTCTTACCTTCTTCTTAGGAGAAGATTGAAAAAGGAGCTCCAAAATAATTGGCCAAATTAGGTGTACTATTACTCGACACCTTCACTTTCCCTTTAGGGGTTTAGCAGTTTGCGATTTTTTTTATTCTTAGAGAGATGATGGAGAACCTACAAAAAGAACTAAGAAACAAAAAAAAAACAATAGAGAGGCAAAATTGTATAAGAAAGAAAGTGTGGATAAAATCTTGCAAAACCCAGTAAAAAGATGTTTTTTAGGATGGGAATGACTAGATATTTATATGGAAATAATGTTAATATAAAAGAAAGATGAAAGAAAAGAGTGAAATCCAAGTGAAGTTTAAGAGAGATTTGAGAGAAAACAATAAGTTATAAAGGTGGCTTGCTACTTAGAGAGAGAAGAGGAGAGGTGGAAGGAGACAAATTATAAGGTTAGAGTTCAAATGGAAGGACAAAAATGGGCTGCATTTTCATGCATATGGTGCACGACCATGCAATTAGGATTTTATTTTGATTTAATGATAATTTACTTTATTATGTTATTTGGATGAATGTTATGATTTAATTACATTATTGCATAATTCGGTAATAAACTGAGAGGGTGAACTGAATGAAAATTTATTAAATTGGATTAATGAGAGTTAGGTGATTTAATAGAAAATATAATAAATCATATTGGTAATTATGCAAAGAGAGATCTCGTGCAATTTTCCAATTATTTATTAGAGTGCTTCAGATCTAATTAGGTTTTGGATAATTTATGAATTGAGATATTGCAAATTTCATAATCTGATTAGAATTTATAATTTAGGGTTTAATGGTTATAACTTTAAAGAGAGTAATCAGCCCTAGGATAATCTAGAATCGACACTCTATTAACACATCATTAGCTAGGTTAGCATTAATGATAAGTAAAATGGTAAATTCCTTAGGTTGATTTATATTGTGATTACATATTGCTCAGTTGTTAATTCCTTTGTGTTTAGTTTCTGACTTAAGTAGTTGAATTCAATTCTCGCGATTACTTTCCATTGCATTTTTTATTTTGAGTTTCATATATTATTGGCCTTAGATTTTAGGATTAGATTAGTCCCCCTCCTTTTGGGATCAACCCCTATTATACTACATTCGCAACTCATGCACTTGCGGTATTTGAAGGCTTATAAATTTTAAAGCTCAAACGACATGATCAAGTTTTTGGCGTCATTATTGAGGAGATGTAGATTAGTTTGATTCTTATAGTCTAAGGCCTTTTCACCTTCTTTTGTGTTAAAAAACTGGGCATAAAGTAGGCGACACATCAACTTGGATATCACCAAACAATAATAGGGAATCTCAAGAGTTGAATGGTAAGAAAAGCTAAAAAGAGCAATCATGGAAGATGTATATTATAGGGAGTAAAAGACTTTTGCAGATTTCAATTAGCCCCAATTTAGGTGGAGAAATCATGATCCTTATATGAACACGTACACTTTGGCGTGGCAGAGCCACCCAGATTTTTATTTGTCTAATAATGTAAGTACTCACATGGGACATCAAGCCCTATTAGGATTTCAGCTAGATGAGTCCAGTTCATAGGATTCCAAATTGGGCAAAATCAAAGATAATCTAACAAACATGGAAGAGAGCCAGAAGAGACTGGAAGAGCAATTTGATCAAGTAACGAAAAATCATGCCTCTTCTATTCATAACCTGGAGATTCAAGTGAGACAGCTTTCCAATAAAATTTAGTAAGAGAAGCATAGAAGACTCTCTGAGCAATATGGGAATTACATCAATGAGAGCAATGTAAGGCTATCATACTTATAAATGGGGAAGAGTAAGAAAAACCTGTGAGAAATCGAACCAAACCCCATCTTGTAGAAAACCAAGAGATGAAGAAAAGAAGGATAACCCTCCCTATTATTCCCTAAATCTTCGTATACCATGCTTAAACATTGAAAAAACTGGGGTAAATGTCCATGAAGAGAACCTCATCCTTCGGATTAGTGATAACCAAGTGACATTCAACATGAATGATGTATTAAGGAATCAGGAGGAGGGCAACTCATTTAGAAAAATTGATGTGTTCGAATCTTTAAAGGAACGAGAGGATGAACAGTTGACAGAAGACATTAAGCTTGAAGAAGTTATGGAAGTATCTGTTCAAGAAGCTAAAGAAGAAGAGGAGATAAGGGCAAATGACGAACAACCAAGAAGAGAACAACTTACCCTCTTACCGCGCAAACTATTGGATTCTATGGAAGATTCAGGGAGTTTTGTTATTCCCTGTTTTGTTAATAGTTTGCTTGAAAAAAGGACCTTACTAAGCTTAAATGGTTTTTATAATTTTATTAATATTGTCCTTCTGATCATTTTGTAAC
>JAOSBP010000006.1:21778795-21798192 GCA_027563825.1 Erythroxylum mucronatum | reverse complement strand
TGTCTTAAGTTTCTAATGACACCAAGATCATACAATTTGGTTCATTATTCTATGAGTTATGCTCAAAATACTACAAATTGAGTACATTTGAAATTTTGGCTAGTGCATGATCATGTACTCAAATTTGTATAACTCATATGAATCAATTAAAATATCCAAAAAGTACAAACTTTATACCGATTGAAAGCTAAGAGAATAAGCTACAACTTTTATGAAGATAACTTTTTCTGATTCTGCCTATGCCAATACAGTTTATTTGATAACAATAGGACATGATTTCTGCCATAGGTAGTGCTCAACATAAGCCAAGACTCAATTTCAAGCTAAATTTAAAGACCCTTAAGGACATAATTCTAATTCAGTTTCTCTTAAAAATTGTAGCCAAATGTCTCTAGTTAAATTTAAATTAAGAATAATCTCATTAGGAAATCTACAGATTAAAATATAGCCAAAATACCGAAGCATGCATGTTTAGTAAAAACATTTCAGTTATCAAATTCCAGCACACCTCAACATTTTCATACTAAACTCATCAATCAATCTCTTCCAAATTAATTCAAGTGGCTATAAATTTTGGTGGAGATGAATAAAAATGTGTTATGAGTTTGTTGGTTCAAATCCTATGTCATTTGGAGATCAAGAGAAGAAGTTATAACAAAATGAATGAAGGATGTTCAAAACAATCTCCCTTCAGCAAGCCTTCGGTGCAACTCCTCTTCTCTTCTCCAAATTAACAAAACGCGGGCTTTTCTTCTTCTTTCATTTTTTTCCAGATTTCAAATTCCTACCTTTTACAACTAACACATCTTATGCATAAATCATCTTTTCTACTTCCATTTCAGCTTCAATCATTCACAAAACTATCCAAAATCTCATATTAAAACCCAAACATAAAAACAGATCACCATTCACGCATTTCATCATTTTTCTGCATTTGCATTTTCTGTACATTCTCCATTTTCTGCATCTTTATCACACTTTCAACAGACTTTCAAATTATCACTGAAATTGCTTCTTCATACCCCACTCATGCATAAATCCATTTCCAAACACTCAAACATCATCAAAATGGCATTCACGATACCCACTAACCCTAATTGCTTCTTCCTACACCACTCATGCATGAAACCATTTACAAACATTAGAACATCATCAAAATGGCATTCACGATACTCATAAAACTTAAAACATAGCTTACTTGAGTCAGAAAAATTCCAGCAGTGGAGAGTGGACAAGGAGGTTTCGGTGGATGGATAAAAATGAGAATGAACAAAAAAAATATAGACTGAAGTGCTTTCTTTGATGTAAAAATCAAAAGCCAAATACCCAAACATGAATACTAGATGTTTTAGTGATGGATGAGCAACTGAATAAGGAGCAAGTTTGGTGATGAGTGTTTTCGGTGAAGAACAAGAGCTGCAGAAATTTTCTATACCAAAAACTTGTCCATGTGTTTCAATAATAAATTGCCACATGTCACCAATGCATGTAATCCATTTGTCATCCATGTGAGGCTATCACGTGTCACACTTCCATTTGTCTCTTATTTTCATATTTTTCCTAGTCCAAAAATTTCATAATTTTCAAAATATCCGAAATATCACCAAAATTGCTAAATCAATTCTAATACACCCCAATTTAATTTTCAAGACAAATAAAATCTACAATTCACATTTATAAATCAAATTTACCCAAAAAATGTCAATGAGCAAAAATCAATATTCACATGTATATGTATGCCATATTTTGTATAAGCATGAAATGTACTTTCTAATTTTTCAGTAATTTCTCATATACACTATTCTAGTCTTAATGTTATAAATCATGTGTATTAAGATTATCGACAATTTTTGTATCTCCTTAAAAAATATAACAAGAAGATATGAGTTTCTTATTCAATAAGAATAACCTCACCGTAATCTTAAAACCAAAGGAGATTACATATAATCAAATGATAAAATATACATATAATACTAAAAAATACAAGCAATACTTAGCTGCCCAAACAATTAATAAATATCCTTAATCTTATTATTAATAATTATTAATATTAATATTATATTTATTATTATCATTATAGTTTACCTCTTTGTTACTAAATTAGTTAGGGCTGTTTTATCTGGAAGGCTTATATTTAATAGTGTGTTGATTCATCTTTACTCGTTATAATCACCTACTGAGTGGAAATGTAATAAGCTATATAAATATCATCATAGAATTCTTCAATCCCTTAATTTGGTATCATGTTACTACTCTAATTCCTAACCATCAACATATACATAGAATATCCCTTGACTTAAGATATCTTAGTACCACTTTATTAACTAACTATCGGCACAGGATATTTTCGGAATTCAGAATGTCACGATACTTACTTCCCAAATAAGTACCTAGGTACAGTTCATTCATATCTCAACAACTCATCAATCTATGATCATCGAAGATAGCCTATCTTAGGTAAGTCACAAATTTACAATTTTTACAGTTAATTCTCAAACCAATATAAACCAATATCTATCTAATTTCATAAACATGATTTATCTAATATTAATATTCTTAATTTTACACATACACAACTGAAATTTATAATTGTAATATTTTTTTCCTGAATTATTTGGCCATATACATCATAACATGTAAGAAAAAATATTGAATATTTTGTACCTTGTTAATTATTTATTTAATAAATAAATTCTATTTGCACCAAATGTGTTGGGAAGTAATGCATTTCATAATTCCTCACAAGCAACTGCGAAGTCTTTTGAGAAATGCTTAAAAGCCTGTCAAACTAGCAACTAGCAGGTTACATAAAACGCTCGGAGGTTATTAAGTTTTCTTTTGTTCTTAGTGGTTAGATGGTATTGAGGCCAGCTTGCAGATACATCATTCACGCGGGTTCCATCTTACTTCGTGGGCATAAGTGATACTATACAGCGATATGAACGCATTGTAAGTGACATAGATACTTTACCACCAAGTTCAATCCTACAGCTCATAATATGCAGCTCCACATTCACTGATCAACTGACTACAACCATAACTGGAATATGGTGTCAGATGCTATAACCAAACACAGTGATTAGAATGGGATGTCCAGACATTCTATCTAGTTATGTATGTGCACATCCAAAATCAAAAGCTTGTCTACTGTTTTATTGACCAAAGAACAGTACCTCCAGTTTGATATACTAAACAATTCATAAAGATATCCAGAACACTTTAACCAAAGAACTAGTTCTCGTTGAAGTTCAATTCAGAGACAAGGTTAGATGCACAGATAGATGCGATGCTTAATGGAACATTTGCACATGCAACATGTACTTTAGAATACACAAATCACCTTGCTTGTATGTATTTCTATCCGGAAATTAGTAATTACATAAACACTTAAAAAGAAACTGCGGATTATCAAATGTCAAAGCAAGTAAATAACGGACACGGTGCCTCTCCAATATTTAGCTGCTCGAAGCAACGATGCCTTTCCATTTTTTTTTTTCTGTTTTGAGAAACTTTAGGGTGACATACAAATATATGTAAGATTGATACGAACTTAATTAATAAGTTGTTCAATGTACCTGTGCTAACTGGGTTAACCAGAAAGCTAACAGTTCTACTAACAATAATCAATGTTATATACTGCCAACTCCGTCACATGTTTGGATAGTCACCAGTTGTTAGAATATTGACTTGCTGTATTCCTATGAGATAAATAATAAATGAAACTTGAGCAGGTTCATGAACTGGGAATTTGATTCCCAGTTGACTATGGTATAAATGAGTGGGGACCCAAGAATCTGATGTAAGAATGGGAGACAATCAAATGTTTAAGAACCAACAGTTGTACTTCTGTCTTCAACATCTCAAACCTTCTAAACTGTCATTAACTTCCTTTACTTGAAACCTGTGACCTTTTGTTTGCAGTTGTTTAATTGTGTTGTCTATTCATGTTCTTTATCCTTATAGGTTCAGATTACAAGGCACGTTTTTGTCTAAATACATGAGCTGTCAGTGCTACTAAATATGCTCTATGGATTTGATTCTTTGATCACTTGTACTTGATACATTAGGTCGCATGCATGCTCGTAGATTAGTATCTACACGTTGTCTTGGACCTGCCTCTCTGTTCAAACTCTGGTTCCAAGCCAACAAAATATGCCTCTTTAAAGATAAATTAATTGAAATCCACAATTTAGCATTTCCCATCATGGTTATTTTGCTCCTCTAAGACTGTCCTTGCTGAGTTATGCGGGAAAGTAAGGGAGGAAAACCAGTGGGACAGAATCCTTTTACTGATTCTAATTTTATGTGATTAGACACCTTCTCATTTTGCCTGACATTCTATTAATTCTTTATGATTGAACTAAACAAGTTAATGAACAAATATGATGAATTGGTTTGCAGACATGAGCGAACTCCCTCCAATAGCATCTGCCTTTGCTTTATAGTCTCTTCTGCTCGATGTCCTAATCTCTGTCATCAACTTTTGCTACATACTGAGAAAGTTATCGAAAATTTTCATTTCAGTATCGGGATCGACTAGCCACGTTATTTTACACTGAGGTTGCTTTATCCAATCGCTTATGAAAGGCCTTAAAGTCGTACAAATATCAGAATAGTTATAGTCTTTCTATGGTAACCTTTGTTGGGTACAGTTTCAATGATAATTTTGACACCAAAAGATAAGGATATTTAATATATGTTACTTCCGTTAGATACTAATGGGTGGCTCTTCCTTAAACTTATGATTAATTTGGAAATACCACTTTTAATGTTACATAAAAATTACGTAATTACCTCGAACATCTTCCTATGTCTTCCCTCCTTGAACTTTAAGTCTATTATTATATCAACTTGGGGCGGATGTTTCATGGCGCTCTTCATTTCTATTGTTGCAACCGGTATCCTCGAGATGCAGCAGGTTGAAATTTAAGTATGCTTTTTAAGTTTGTGTTGGATTGTTGGTCTAGATTGATCTTTTTTGCTTCAAATGGTTTTGGTCATGTCAGATGTGAGAATTCAAAATTTGAGGTTCTGATATTTATGATTATATAAAATTTAATATTTTAGAAATATTTTTAATATTTATTAATTAAGTTTTGGATAAATAGCAGATATTTAGAAAGTGAACAATTAATTGATGTACGATAATATTTAAAAAAAGTGGAAATTTTTAATAAAAAATATGATGTTTAATTTGCTATCATCACTTAGTGTTGGTTAATATTTTTTAATAGAAATATTGGATTGAGATAATTTAAGAGATTATAGAAAAATAAGAAAATAATTTATAATTCATAAGAAGACAATTAGGACCAATTCGAATTTATCAACTAACTATGTATCCTACTAGTCAACTAGTGTTAGGCCTCAAGAATTGGTAGACCAATGTCTTCTACTGTTCAACGAATATAATTGAAAAATATTTTTCAAAATTAGTATTTAATGAAAAAAATCGTATCTTTGTAGTAAATCAGGATGGGAAAGTTTTGAAAGCAAATTAAAAGGAAATAAAGATAATTCTAATGACATTTACTAACATTTACATGATTTTGATGGCATTTGTAGTATATACCAATTAGGGTTGTAAGGTTAATTATTTTATTGCCTAAATGCTTTAAATAATTTATTGTAAGATTAAATAATATTTATCTCTCTAAATTGAGTAAAATCGAGTAAGAATTACAGCCATGTAAGGGTCATGATGAATTTAGACTTTTGTCAAATTGATAGGTTTAACGGACCTAAGCATAATTATTGAGTATAAATTTGTGTGATATTTTGTGACTTTCCAAAACAACAAATAAATAAATAACAATGGCCCATTAAAAACGCAAAGTTTGAGAAGATTTACTGTACATAACTTTTCTCCTAACCAATAAAGAGGTTGTTTATATTTTTGTGAACTTCTAAAAACCTAAAAATGTAGCTACGCAAGAAATATTTTTAGCATGGGTATAGGTTACATGTGAGACCTATTGCTCATGTAATTTGAGATGATGGTCAATTGGTTGTAGAAGTGGTTATTCGAAGTAGTGCTCTTGACTCTGAATATCATTTATTTGGGTATTTATCAGTGATAGTACCCAATCAAGCCATCAAAACCTTTTACTTTGCCTGGCTTGGTCATCCTTGACATATAGTTATTAATGTGTGTACGTTCTGTTTCTGAGGATTAATGAAGAGATTTTTTTAAGTGTTGCGTATGACTGCATTGTATGGTGTTGGTGCCTGTTTGTAAATGTTGTGATATGTGAATTGTTTCATGCGCGTTGGGATGTAAAGTAAGGCCTTAAAAAGGTGTGAGTGTGCTTGCTGAGTGTAACATATGGGTTGACAGGACCCTATTAACCAAATGCCAAAATAGAGCATGTACCATCACATTGCAGGGGATAAATCGTTCAAAATCAAATTGGGAGCGTATCAAATTGTTATCATAAGACGAATGACTCGGGAATAAAATAGAGTGTGTACCAATACATTACCTAAAGCAAATAATCAGGAACTAAATTTTGACATGTATGAGCCTATTAGTCAAACAAATTAGTCTGCACTTATCTTAAACATTTACATAAAATTGTATGATTTTATTGACATTATTACATGTTATATTTAATATGATTATTTTCAAAAAAAAATTAATACTTAAATCATAGCTCATTTAAAAAATATTATGGAGAAATTTATTATACCATATAAAAATGGTTATGATTAATATTTTCTTTATATGAAATGAAAGGGTGGATTTTATATTTATTCTATTATAATTTATATTTAGTTAATATGTATTATCTGACTTTATGTACATATACTAGGCGAACTTTGACTGTAGTTGTATAAATTTTGGTTTTAAAAGAATTTTGAGATGGAAAGAGTTTAATAAGTTATAGGTTGTACATATTAACCAGTTCTCCTCCGAGAGATGAACCCATTTGTGCAATATCTTGGTAGAGTCCTCCATGGTTATTAATTCTAAGCGCATTTTACCCAGCCGATCCATGCCACTCATTCAGGTTTTGCTTGTCAATAAACATCCCTTGACAACTTCACGTGATCCTACTTGTGCTGCCTAGGCGATCATTGATCCACTATAAATTATTTTATGATGGATGGGTTTACTCGTTAATGCATAAGGGCACTTGATTAGGACTAGTTCCACCTCATCAACATTTTATTAGGTTTACATGTAAAAAAAAAAAAAACTCCAGTATCAATATTCACATTATAAAGCTTATCTTATGGCCAAAAACTTTCCCTGTTTCTCACGACACTTTATTTAATAATGTTATTAAGCGTGTTATTATTTGCATCATTTTTTGAGATTTAGATTATTTGTTTCTGTTTCAATTCTATTTTATCAACATCCATCCATTCATTTTTAACGGGTCTTATTTATTAGATGGATAGGTACTTTTAAAACAGGATAAGAATAGAGTAATAGAAACAAGTGTTCTGTTTTTCATTCCTTATTTGACTAGTTTAATTGGTGTCTTCACTGTTTAATGTAAATAATGCCTTTCCGAAACTTTCTAACTTCCCCGGAACTCAACATGCGTGAAAGCTGAAAAAGCTGTGTATGGACATGGCATCAAGCTCCAAATTCATTTCTACCAAGTATGCTATAAAGAAATTAGGTTGCCTTGGAACAAGTAGAAATACGAGTTATAAACTCTAAAGTTGCTTGTTAATCCTTTTAAAATTAAAATTAAAACTATTCTCTTATTATGTAAAATTAGGGCTGCGTTTAAATTTATTTATTACATTTTGTTTATAACTACACTATATAGTTACTGTAATAACTTCCATAACTCAAAATCTGTAATCTAAAATCTTGCATGCGACTGCATCCGTGATGGACTAGGGCATTATAAGTATCTTATCTATTATTTTGTGTTCCCACAAGAGTGGCTATTAATTTTCACTTTATCATTTATGGGGTGTTCTTCACCTGGGTCCCTATGCACTGGTGCAGCCTGTGGTGTCTGCGAGCGTTATAGAAATGACAAGACACTGAGCCCAGAAAAGGGAACAAAGACGATGCTGCCAAAAGCCTAAGGACAAGATACAGACATAGCAACTGAACCTCCTGTGCTCGCACAATTTCTCCACACCAGCTGTAATGGTCTCCCCCACTATTCTCTTCACCTCTTATCTTCACCATACTTTGCATCACCTTCCTCTTTTCAACTGCCCTTATATGTATAAAACATGTGCATAATAATTTAAGATTAACCTTATAATTAATTAGAAAATGGCGAGTCAATTAATAAACTTAATTATCATCAAAAGGTTTTGTATATGTAATACGTATTATTATTTGTTAAGAGTAAATGAGGTCCAAAGTGTACACATGAGGTACAGGGAGAGACTTGGTGAATGGTGAGGAAACTGAATCAATAGTTTGTGAAGTCCCGACTCCCGAGGAGGAGTTCACCATTTCCCACCTCAATTATTGAACTAGTCCCATACTTGATGCCTGATACCCCCCACAGGCCACAACTGTGTGCACTTAGTTTTAATCGGACAATATAATATTACGTGACAACGCAGCCTATGTATGTTATGTGCTTTTTAAAAAAACCAGAAAAAACGGTTATATTTCCTGACGGGGCCGAGACGAACAGGGGAGGGAGGGAGGTCTATCTTTTTTTTTTTTTTAAGTAAAAGATCTAACAACTAGCTAGAGCTAATAACAAGATTAATGTATCGAGTGCGACTAACACCCATGCGATCATCATTGAGAATTTGCAATATAACTACCGGGGCTGTTGAAAAATCACCACACTCAAAAACACCTCAGGTCTGATTCGAGCCATAGCATCAGCTGTAACGTTTCCCTCCCTAAAAACGTGATGAATCGTGACTTGCCAACTGCGGGACAGCAGCTCCCGACTGCTGCAGATGAGTGCATTGTCCGTACTTTCCTAAATATGGTTGTTGAGCCATTGAATCACCGACATATTATCACTCTCAACCTCGACCCTATTGATGCCCATACTCCAAGCGAGTTGCAATCCATCGAGCAGCCCCCATAGTTCCGCATTAGTAACCGAACAGATGCCAAGATTGTGAGCAAAACCGGCCAGCCACGAACCATTGGTGTTTCGTAAGACACCACCCGCAGCAGCAGCCCCAGTCAACGGATCGACAGCTCCATCCACATTCAGCTTGGTCCATCCCGACACTGGAGGCTGCCAGCAAACCTGCATTTTGTCCTTTTTGTCTTTTCAATTTAAAGTCCTTTTATTTTCATGATCTTATTTTCCTTCTGTCTTTTTAATTTAGTCATTTACGTCACACGGAGGTATGTTAATGGCCAGAACATGGTTGGTGAACAAAGGTCATCTTATCTTTTTTTTAAAAAAAAGTAAAAAATAATGTTATTTTTTAAATAATAGTCGAATCTTGGGCTGGACCGGATCGGCCCAACCTCAACCTGTAACTTGATTGAGCTACCGCTTTTAACCTGTGATGTTGGTGATGCTGTCGCCTGCAACTAAATATAAAAGAGTTTACTTCCGTTAAAACAAATTAATGTAGTAGCGGTAAGTGAATATCGTTCCCATGAAGAATCTTATGGTTATGAAATTGTGAATTCAAACAGCGCAAATAATGAAAATAAAAAGGAGGGGGTTTTGTTTAATCACGACAATAATAGAAAATCAAAGGAAAAATCACAAATCGAAAGTAATAATTTAATCTGAAAAATCAATGCGAAAAATACCTTGGTTTCTGGTCACGATGTTATCATGCTATTATGGATCCTCGACATAAAATTGCAATCATTAATTGGTGAATGCTGTTGCCTGCAATCAAATATAAAAAGAAACCAACTTCTTGCAACACAAATTAATGTAGTAGTGGAAAGTAGGATATCATTCCCACGAGAAATTTTTAAACGGTAAAGGTTAGCAAGTTTAAAACTAAAATAAAGTAACGAAATGGGGGGAGGGGAGGTTTGTAATTGTGAATTAAACGTAATTTAATTAGAAATTGAAATTGAAAAAATAATTAAAAACAAAATAATGAGAATTTAACAATCAATAGAAATAAATCTTGGTTTCCGGTCTCCTTCATTATTGAACATGCATTGATCATCGACTCTAAAAATAACCAATTTATGAGTTCGGCATTCATCGTGGTAAATTTCTTTACGTATTTTCTCTTATGTTTAGTTAACCAAAACATGTATTTGAATTAACCCTTATTAATTAATAATCTGGATACGATCTCAGATTTAATTAATTAATAGCTTTACGAATCAAGAAAATCGACGAACTAGACAACATACATACGATGTATATTTAGCCTAGACAATTATTTTTCCTAGAATCATGTCCCTAACGTAGTAGACAAAAATCCTAAGCGCTACTTTTGATTAAAAGAATTAAACGTCAACCTGTTTAATCTAGCGATTGATTAAATAAAATCGCAAACTAATTGCGCACCTAGCTGTAAAATCAAACAATCAAATAATGACCCAGAAAAATAATTGATAATTGACTAATAAATCGATTGAAATAAAGAACAGAATTCTCACAGCATGCGAAGTTCAATAACTAGGATTCCGTAAATCAGGAAATAAAAGTTTAGTTACCAAACATCATGATTTTCCTAACTATTCCAACAGTCACTAGCGTTGGGACCATTATAGGCTATGCTCTCTTCTTTTTTTCTATTTGCTGCAGCCCTGTCTCTTTTCGTGTTCTGTTCACGCCAACTCCAAGCCTTTTCTTCACCTAGCTGCCGCCGCACTCCTTCTGCTATTCCTGTTGCGTAATTTTTCTCCTAATTAAAAGCCTCTGTCTTTTTTATTTGTTCACGCCGCTTACGCCCCTCTCTTCCTCCACTGCCGTGTTGTTTTCTATCCATTAAGAGCACTCCTCTATTTTATTCTACGTCAGCCCTCTCTTTTGTTCTCCCTATTGTGCGTCTCTTTTTTTTTTCCAATTAAAAGCTTTAATCCTTTAATTCCACGCCAGCCCTCCATTCGTAGCTCTCTGCATTTTTAATTAAAATGCTGCACTCCACTCTAAACGCTGAGTATCACATAGCTCTCCTTCAACTTCAAATTTATTTCTTCAGCCCATGCGTCGTTGTTCTTATGCTTGCCTCCTGCTGATTTAATTCTTCTCACTCTGCATCTTGTGCTGCTCCTAACGCCTACGTTTTACTGTCTTGACAATTAAATTGCCACTCTTTAAATCCTGCTGCTTGTGCGTGATGTCTCTTGTGCTACTGTTGCGTAATTTTTCCAATAAAAAGTACTGCTGTCCCTTTATTCCACACAAGCCACTTAAAAAAAATCCCAAACCCTCCAGCCTTTTAAACGTCTACGTTTTATGTTATGGTTTTATATTCTTCTGCTCTAATGTGCTGCTTGATGTCACTTTAATGAGTGGCCAAAATGTCTGCGTTTTTCGTTCCTTTGCTGCGTCGTTTTCTTTAAAATTCCAATCTATTGCGTTTCAAGCTTTTGGATGTTGGACAAGACCATGTCTAATTAGGGTCAACGTCTAGTTTAGCTCTTTTTGTCCCAAAATCGTTGCGGTTCTTTTTTGTTTAGTTCCAAGATACACCTTGACATAAAACAAGATTAATTCCCATTAAGTATAACTTCAGACCTTAAGAACGAAGAAAATTAACACACAAAAAGATAGAAAATAAAGACACCAACATTAATAAACATTCATTGGGGGCAATTTCTCTTAAGTGTAATGAATAGAAACATGTATCATAGCAATCTTATTAAACAATAACCTAGATACGATCATAGGTGAAATTGAATAATAGCATTAAGAATCAAGAACCAATGAGCAAGTGAAAGACATATACAGCATGCAATCAATCAAGCGAATATCTTTTTAGAATTTTCGACTCTAACGTAGATAAGTTAATCCTATTTGCTACTTATGATTACCAAAATTGAACGTCATATTTCGTTAATCTAACGATTGAACCAAATAATCTCTAGTTGTGCACTTAGAAACCAACGAATTCAATTGGAAAGAACAGATCTGAAGATATCCAATGTTCATTAACAACATAAAAAGTATCCGAAATATCTCACTATAATAACATCTGACATGGATTCCCTAAACCAAGATAAGAAAATTAGCTACTCATAATTGAATTGAAAGCAAAAGAAATAACAAAGCAATATGTCTCCACCCCTGGTCTTTTGATGAAAGATACGAAAATCCTAATTGAGATATGCAGAAACGTAAAGAACAATAATAGAAGGTGCAACAGCCAAAAAGATAGATGCCGAAACCCTATTCTAAACCTAACATATATATGCGTGAATGAGCCCCAATCTCCTTCTTTAAAATAATCTCTTCGTTATCTTCTCTTGATTTTGTCCAGATAAGTTGCTCTTCTAATTTCGGCAGGTAACTTTTTGGAAAGATGGCAAGAGAATTTTTAAAGATTGTGTTTACTTGGAATCAACTTTTGAAATTTTATCTGCAGAATTATTCCATCCTTAGGCGTGCCCACGCTTAGTCACTAAATTTTTGTCAAATTGGGGATTTTGGATTTTCTTCATTCTTTTGCATCTTTTTTATCCTATTTCGTCCCTAAGGTGCTGAAAACCATCTGTAACTAATTATAAAACAATTCCATTAAGTTCGGATAATAATTTCAACACATCAACGAATATTAAGTCCAAAATAAGTGCAATTTAAATGACTTAACAAACGTAGTCAAATCAAGCTGAGTTGGAAAGACTAAATTTACCTACGGCCATAAAATGACTTTAAAATGTTAGCTGGTAAATTTAATTACGACCGTTTTTACAACATCTATGTTCTTCGATGGATTTCATCGCTAATTTATATTACCGAATGACGCCAAAGATTTTCCGTCGGTAATATTCATTGCTAAATGACATTTTTCTTGTAGTGCATCTCTAGTTTTTAAAGCAATTTGTGAGGAAAAAATTAGAGTGTTCTTATACTTGTAAGAGAAAAGAAGTCTTAAAAAAGTTATGTGAATTTCAATAATGTTGCAGAATCTAGTCAAAATGCTTATCATAGAGATCTTGGTTTTAATAATAGAGGTAGAGGAGGTTTAAGGGGTAGTGGTAGAGGAAATTTTAGAGGAAGAGACCATGACAATAATTTTAACTAGAGAAGAGAAAACAATTTTAGATCATTCAGTCAAGAAAGAGGAGGAAATAATTTTTGACCTACCAATTGAGGAAGAGGAAGAGGTAATCAATATCAAGAGAGATATAATTTTAGATGCTTTAATTGTGGAAGGTATGAACACAAAGTTGCTAATTGTAAATCCAAATCTCAGAACAACTATCAGGTTAATGTTGCAGAAAGTCAGTAACAACATTGTAGTGAGAATTCTAATAATTTAGAAAGTTATTTATAACTACTAACTCTTTTATGGAAGATGAAAATATCTAGTACTTAGATTTTGGTTGTAGTAATCATATATGTGAAAATAAGGAGTTATTTTTTTTCTTTAGATGAAAATGTTCAGCCAGCAATTAAATTTGGGAATAATTCAAATATTCTTATTTTAAGAAAATGTCAAATATCTATTAAGTTGAAGGATAGTTGTTGGATCCCGTTTTCAGAATCCAACTCTTAAACAAATTCCATCATCATACTTAAGCGTGGTTTCTTGCTTAACACAATTTCTCATCTTTCATAAATTCCTATCATTATTTTTCCATATCACATCTCACTTGTATAAATAACAACAATTTACAATCAAAATAATTATCTCAAATCAATAACTTCCTCAATTATACTTAATCTCAACTTAACTGTATCCATACATAAACTCATATTTTCACTCAACATCATCCATACATAATTCATAATTCTTTAACATCAAAAGAATAGAATTTTACAAGCTCTAATTTATAATAGCTTCTTTACTTTATAGGAATTTCTTACTGGAAATACATCCTTATGCTTTTTTCCCATCCCACATGTCTCACATACATGATTAGGAATATTCACAATAGATAAGCCTTCATAATAGATAAGCCAGTCACAAACTCTTTTCTTAATAGTTTTTGTATAAGCCAAACACAACAAAGCATATTTTTCACATCAGGTAAGCCAAATATAAACTCATATGCATTTTATAACTCTTCCTCGATAATTGACTCATGTTCAGTAAATTATAATGAAGACCAAGAATATAGAAAACATCAGAGATAAAAATTTTAGAACCATGCTTCAGCCTAATGGATACTCGACCTTTTCCTAACATAGGAATATTTGAATTATTCCCAAATTTAGATGTTGACTTAACATTTTCATTTAAAGAGGAAAATAACTCCTTATTCCCACATATGTGATTACCACAACCAGAATCCAAGTACCGAATATTTTTGTCTTCCATAAAAGAGTTGGTTGTTAGAAATAACTTTATAAATTATTAGAATTCTCACTACAATGTTGTTACTGACTTTCTGCAACATTAGCCTAATAGTTGTTCTAAGATTTGGATTTACAATTAGCAACTTTGTGTCCAAACCTTCGACAATTAAAGCAACAAAAATTTCATCTCTCTTGATATTGATTACCTCTTCCTCTTCCTCGATTGGTAGGGAAAAAATTATTTCCTCCTTTTCCTTGATTGAATGTTCTAAAATTGTTTTCTTTCCCTTTTAAAATTATTGTCATGACCTCTTCCTTAAAAACTTCCTCTACCTCTACCTCTTAAATCTCCTCTTCCTCTATTATTAAAACCACAACCTTTACCATATGTATTTTGATTAGATTTTGCAACATTATTGAAATTCAACTGACTTTTTAAGACTTCTTTTTGTTGTATTTTCTGTTTTCTCCAATATTTTGCTAACATGAATTTCAATGCTTCCTTGCAACGCTGCTACAGTCGTAGTCTTTGTATCATGTGACTATAGTATTGTAGTCACAATATGGTAAAATTTAACAAATATGGTGCGTAGAATCTTTTTCACCAACTTATCATCTAAAATATCCTTTCCATATAGCCTCTGCTTGTTGACAAGATCAGTAACACGAAAAGAATATTGTTCAACAGTTTCTAAATTGGACATTTCATACACCCCATATTCTTTACGCATAGATTGCAATTTGAATTTTTAAGCCTTATCTATATCTTTATAAGCCAACTTTAAGATACTCTATGCTTCTTTGGCAGTTTTAGCGTTATCAATTTTGCCAAAAACTAAATAATCCACTCTTTGGAGAATTTGAGATAACGCCAACTAGTCTCTCCTTTAAGTATTTACATCAACTCCTTTTTGTAAGCCTGGATCAACAAAACTTCAAATATTATGAGGCTTGAGAGACATTAAAATATCCTCACTTAGGACTTGCCACCCAATATTATAATTTGGGACTTGCCACCCAATATTATAACCATTTAACATCTCTCACTTTTAAATCAACCACTCTCTCACAAGTATAGAAACACTCTATTTTTTTCTCACAAATTGCTTTAAAAACTAGATATGGATTTAGCTCTAATATCAATTTGACATCAAATGAGACAACACACTCAAACGAGAGAGAGAGAGAGAGAGAGAGTCGATCAATCATACTCCTTTTACAGGAAACAAAAACGATAATTTGAATAATTGAAGGTAATCTGGTCACTTTGATCTCTCGTCAATTATAGATTTACACTACGGAAACGAGAGCTCTTCCACAAAGCAGAATTATTGAAGTCCAGGTCATTTGCGCGTGAGAACACAATTCCTCACGTGTCCTTTCCTCGATTGTTCATTGTTTGTCATTTACGCTTGACTGCTGCTTGACTTGCTCTTAGCTCGTCAATATAAAAGCTATCACGAGGAACCTTGAAGCCAAGTTCAGTTCCAAGTTCCAACTACCATCCTCTACTCATCTTAAGCTCTAGCCTTTACCTCCACAACCATAGCTTAAACCTCTTTGAAGTTCAGGGAAATGAAGGTTAGAGTCGCACAAACGTTTTTTCATTTTCACTTTTTCTTCATTTACTGTATTTCTCATGGACTTACTCCTTGATCTTGTTCTATGGGCAGAAAATAGTATTGAAGTTGCAACTCCACGATGAAGGTGATAAGAAAAAGGCGATGAAGGCAGTATCTAGCCTTTCAGCTTCAGGTATATCCAATCTTAAACTCATTTTCCTCACAGGTAAAAGGTTAAAATGTACAATTTGTACTTCAAATTGAACTGTTATTCTATTTCGAAGTGTCGGAATCTGACAAGTTTGAGTGGCTCGTGAAGGGATTGAGTCAATCTCTGTGGAAATGAACGCCAGCAAGTTGACGGTGATTGGAGATATAGATCCTTTGTACTTAGCAAAAAAGTTCAGAAAGTTTTGTTGCTCAGAGATTCTCTCTGTTGGACCAGCAAAAGACGATTGAAAGACGAAAGACGATAAAGCCAAAACACCTGAAGAGAAGGAGAAGGAGAAGGATTATTACGAGTCCGAGCTTCTTAAGGCCTAGAAGAACTATTATAATTCTCAACTTACTTATTTTTTTCTATTACCCTAATTACTAATTATCGAGTAAAATCCAAATGCTTGTGTAATTTGCTAATTTTAATTTGGTCAAGACAAAATTAATTAAATAATGTGGTCAGTCGATCTATAAAAAAGATAGCGTTTGTTACCCAAATCATTGATCTTCGGATTGCTTTTACTTATGTTAAATATTGTAGTGCAAATTAAGAGAATACAGTTCAATTTTTGGGGCAAATGTGTATTCAATTACAACGCACTGAGATGAAGAATAAGCGAATGAAGTATACAATTTGCTTTTATCGAATTATCTTATTTTAAAATTTATCATGACAATAATTTAAATATGATTTAACTTAAAAAAATTTATTTTAATTTTCAAATTTAGGGTAAATTTAAATTTTATACTTATTCAATTAAACTAGTTGAATAATAACTTTATTTTAATAAACATTTAATAATAAAACAGCTCTTAATTTAACTACTATTTGACTTCATTTTAAACATATATTACAAATGTTCTAACAAAACAATCCATCTTATTAAATGTGTGATGCGTGTGCTAAAAAGTAGAAGTCAAGGTAACGTATCATTAAAAAATCAAACTCATTCAGATACTTTTTTGTGTATTATAGAAGATACTTTGGGCACAAACCACAAACCCACAATTCGTCCAAATGCCAAAAAGCTATACAAATTGTTATGAACAGAAACAATATGACATGGGAAGAATTTGGGTACAAGGTACATCTTTTCCAAACTGGGTTTATGGGAGAGCCAAAGGAGATGAAGCCTGAAGTGGAGAGTTTCATGTCCTGCATCTGCGAGAAAGGAGCTCCTCAAAATAAATAAAAAAACCAAGAAAGACGAAGAGAATAACAAGAGCAGCGAGATGGGAGATGAACACACATTGGAAGATGAACGAGATCAGGATTTGATGGATTCAGATTACCTGAAGAACGGAAATGGAGTTCGAGGAAAAGTTGAGCGTGACGCAATGTTATTGGAGAACAATCAACAAAAACAACTAAAGCCAGAACAACAATCAGAAGCGTGACGCAATGTTATTGGAGAACAATCAACAAAAACAACTAAAGCCAGAACAATAATCAGACTTTGACGAGCTATTTGAAGACTGAGATTGCTGGAAAAAGACAGGTGCGGCCTTTTTTTAACCCTTAGGATGCAAATTCTTGCGGCTATAGGTATATTTTGGTTCAATAATCAAGCATTGCTCATGGGACGGATAAGAAGCAGCCTGTCTCACTCTATCTGTACATATTGTGCATTCGCAATGGCAACAGTTGCAAATCTTAGAATCTACTAAAACACAAAGAAAAAAAGTGTCAGAGCTTCGTCTTTTGTAGAATCTGTGTTCGCATATATCCTTTCGGTACAACGAAATTTTAGGGATGAAAATATGGTTCGGGTTGCAGAAGCCAAGCCCAGTTGAACCATCTCGGGTCTAATTTTTTCACAAATTCTAACCTCTGAGCTTAGGCTTGGACTGTTAGGATTTAGCCTATGACCCGACAAGTAATTAAGTAAAGACAAATTTCCTTGATACTTATATAAGTTAGATTTAATTAAATTAAGTAATTAGGTTTCATTAAATTGTTTAACTAAATTATGTTGTTTTAGAATTGAAAAACCTTGATAAATCACTGGGCAACAAGCTTCATTCATGTTTTTCAATTCCAAAATGACACAATTTAGTTAAATAATTTAATGAAACTTAATTATTTAGTTTAATTAAGTATGATGTATAAAAAATATTAAGGGTATTTATTTTATGCAGCAAATTATATTGGTAACGTTAACAAAGATATTAATGTTAGGCTAAAATTAAAAAGAATCGAAAATTTAAACATTTATTTGCTATTTTTAATTTTGAATTATAATTACAAAATTGAGTAAAATTTGAATTTTTTATTAACCCTATATATATATAATTTGACTCATAGTTAACAAATTAAATAAGTTATTTTAAAACTTTAATAAAAATAACAAATTTTTGACTTAAAATTTAATAAAAATTATTAAAAGATATATTTTATTTAAGATATATTATTCAAAATAGGTAAAATTTTATAGGAAAGAATACATTATTTTGAAATTAAAATATATTGACTAGTTAATATCTTTTTCCTTTTTTTCATAATGCATGCTTATACTTGGTATAATCTCTACTTTTTCATGTGCAAAAATTTTGACTTCTTTTTTGATTCTGCAATTTGGAGCACAACTGAAGATGTTGTAGGTATAGTTGTAGGTGTTGCAATCTCGATGACCAAAAATCTATCTAAAAGATGTGAGAATCCTGCCTGATTTTCTTAACCTATCATTGATGGAGGGATAACACTTAACGAGGTTAGTTTATATTGGGTTAATGCCTCTTTTCTTTGTCGTTTTGATGCATAACATTTCCTATAAGTAATTATGATCGCTTAAGATGTTTCTTGTACGCTTTGGAATTCGTTGTCTTGTCTTTGGAAGAAGAATTGGTTTCTGCCAGCACTTCGCAATAACCATCCTTCAAAAATATAATCTAACAACTCCAAGGCTTTTGGTAAGTGTGATTATAGCATTTCATTGCGCATATAACTTTTGCTTCATTATAGTAATTGTTTATACCTATAATTTGTCGCAGAAAACGACTCCGTTGATGATGACAATGGTTGGATTTAGTGCTTTTGATGGAGAAGTTGTGAAGGTAACAATTTTTTGTGTTGCTTCTTAAAGAAATGTTAATTATTAGAGAATTGCATTCCTTAAAGCATGTAATTACTAGTGAGTTTTCTTTTATGTTTAGGGTTAAAGAGTTAGAGGTTTAAGGTTTAGGTTTTATAGTTTAAGTCTTACGATATAGGATACAAGATATATGACATAGGATCCTAGGTTATAGGTTATATGTCTTAGGCATTAGCATTTAG
>JAOSBP010000006.1:21739294-21754463 GCA_027563825.1 Erythroxylum mucronatum | reverse complement strand
GGACTCGCTATGGACATTACGAGTTCCTAGTCATGCCATTCGGACTGACCAATGCTCCAGCTGCATTCATGGATCTGATGAATAGAGTTTTCAAGGAGTTTTTAGATCAGTTTTTCATAGTGTTTATTGATGACATTCTGGTCTATTCCAAGGATGAAGGGGAGCATGCTGAGCATCTCAGGAAAGTGTTGCAGAGATTGAGAGAGAGAGAGCTGTACGCCAAATTCAACAAATGTAAATTTTGGTTGCATGAAGTAGTTTTCCTTGGACATGTGATTTCTAGAAGAGGAATTCATGTTGATCTGAGGAAGGTTGAAGCAGTGGTAAATTGGCATGTGCCTAAGATAGTGAAAGATGTAAGGAGTTTTCTAGGCCTGGCAGGTTATTACAGGAGGTTCGTAGAAGGATTTTCGATGATAGCTGCTCCAATGACTAAGTTACTGAGAAAGAATCAGAAGTTCATTTGGAGTGACGAATGCCATAAGAGTTTTGAGGAACTCAAGCACCGATTAACAAGTGCTCCAATCCTAATCTTGCCCGATGGAGATGAGGGGTATACAGTGTACAGTGATGCCTCGAGGAAGGGTTTAGGTTGTATATTGATGCAGGGAGACAGAGTGATAGCTTATGCTTCACGGCAGCTAAAGCCTTATGAATTGAATTATCCAACCCATGATTTAGAATTGGCAGCAGTGATTTTTGCCCTGAAAATTTGGAGGCACTATTTGTATGGGGTGCAGACGAAGGTCTTTACAGATCATAAGAGTCAGAAAGAGCTGAATTTGAGACAGAGAAGATGGCTAGAGTTGCTTAAGGACTATGATCTGATGATTGAATACCATCCAGGGAAGGCAAATGTAGTGGCGGACGCTTTGAGTAGAAAATCATCTCTAGCTCATGTTCAGACAATCTATTTACCTTTGTTGGAAGATATGGCTAAGCTTAAAATAAGCTTGAAGCAGGAGGAACCGAATTGTATTCTTGCCCATTTCAGAGTGAGGCCGATACTTAGGGAGAAAGTCAAAGAGTTGCAAGAACAAGATCCAGAATTGAGTAAGTTTCGTGAGGAAATCCAGAATGGCAAGCAATCTGAAGTGGTAGTGAGAGATGACGGACTTATGGTGGTCGGAAACAGAATGTGTATTTCGAATGTTAAGGAAGTTAAGGATGAAATTTTGGATGAGGCACACAATGCGCCTTATTCCATGCACCCAGGAAGCACCAGGATGTATAGAGACTTGAAGGAGCATTTCTGGTGGAAAGGTATGAAAAGAGATGTAGCTGAGTATGTGAGCAGATGTCTAGTGTGTCAGCAAGTCAAGGCTGAACACCAGGCACCTTCAGGCATGTTGAGGCCATTGTCCATTCCTGAATGGAAGTGGCAAAGAATAATAATGGATTTTCTGATGAGTTTGCCCAGGACTGTTCGGAAGCATGATGCCATATGGGTCATTATAGATCGGTTGACAAATTCAGCCCATTTTCTGGCAATTAAGCAAACTGATTCCTTGCATGTGTTAGCGAAGAAGTACATTGATGAGATAGTGAGATTGCATGGAATTCCAGATTCCATAGTTTTGACAGGGATCTTCGATTTACTTCGAGATTCTGGGGAAGTTTACAAGAGGCTTTGGAAACCAAGTTGAGTTTTAGTACTGCTTTTCACCCTCAGACGGATGGTCAATCTGAGATGACCATTCGGACCCTTGAGGGAATGCTCAGGGCATGTGTGATGGACTTCAAAGGAACTTGGGATGAGCATTTGCCATTGGTCGAATTTGCTTATAATAATTCGTACCACTCAAGCATTCAGATGACTCCTTATGAAGCACTATATGAAAGGCGGTGTAGAACTCCGATATGCTGGGATGAAGAAGGAGAGAGGAAACTGATAGGACCAGAATTATTTCAGATGACAGTGGACAAGGTTAATTTGATTAAGCAACGACTTAAGGCAGCTCAGGATAGAATGAAGAGCTACACTGGTGCACACCGAAAGGAGAAGGAGTATGAGGTCAGTGACAAGGTATTTCTTAAGACGTCTCCTTGGAAAGGAGTTATGAGGTTTGGCAAGAAGGGCAAGTTAAGTCCGAGATATGTGGTTCCTTATGAGATTTTAGAGAGGATCAGACTGCTAGCCTATAGGTTGGCGCTGCCACCAGAATTGTCACAGATACATGACGTCTTTCATGTGTCTATGTTGAGGAGGTATAGATCGGATCCATCTCACATCATTCAGACCACTGAAGTTCAATTGAGTGATGATTTAAGTTATGAGGAGATTCCAGTGGAGATTTTGGACACTAAAGAAAAGGTCCTCAAGAATAAGATAGACCAACTAGTTAAAGTTCTGTGGAGAAATCATTCAGTTAAAGAAGCTACGTGGGAGCCCTTGGAAGCCATGAAGGAGAAATATCCGCACCTCTTCAACGAATCATCACTACAACAAATCAATAGAATTTGCGACGTTTTTTTAAAAAACGTCACAAATTCTTTAAAGTTTTTATGACGTTTTAAAAAACATTATAAAAAGATCATATTTTTTACGACGTCATAAATTTATCGTACCTTTTGCGACATTTAAGTAACAAAATGTCGCAAAATAATTACCACCACGTTTTGCCAGAGAAATCGTCGCAAAAGGCTGAATAAAGTTATCAAATCGGTATTTCAGGCAAATAGAAATATAAGAGATTTTACTCATTAGTTTAAGAAAGAGGCTTTGCTCTCAGGGAGGCGGCGGTTTCTTAGGGCGATTGCCCTGTCTCAGCCGGTGGCTAGCGGAGCGAGTGATTATGTTCTTCACTCGTTCTTGTCCCGAATCAACAACCCTCATACAGACATCCATACAAACACAAGAAATATCATAATCTGAGAGTAGAAAATGGGGTTAGGGTTATTGGCGTCGAGGGTCTCTAGAATCCCTGCGAATTGTCTCTTCCTCTGCTCCATTTTCTCCAACTCTCACCATCAGTCACTGGAAGTTGCTACTGCCGTTGCAGCACCCGAACCCACCCCAGATCTTCCACCCAGAACCCCAATGGCTGGCGCACGTGCCCATTTCCCCAACCCTGATGATGCATAAATAAGGAAGCTCTCTCTCTCTCTCTCTCTGTGTATTAATCGGAGAAAAAAAATCGGCATATTACTAGACATAGGTAAAACGAAAAGTCAAAGAAAAGAAAAAAGAGAGATAAAGCGCGAAGCGAAGCAGTCAAAGATTCGAAGAGCAAAGATCCCACTAAGTGTTGGGATTTCCTTCTGCAATTATCCAAGTTGGGTTAAGGTCAGAGTTCAATCAATCTCACTATCCTATTCTTCTGTTTTTCTGTTCATTGCGGCTCTGCAATTGAGTCTCTTTATTTTCTCTGCAATCCTCGCTACTCTATTCTTTAGTCAATCGCAACTCACTAATCTCTCTGCTATCAACTCGTATTTTTTAAATTTGAAGTTTGGAGCTTTGTAATTCGAGACAGTGCCAGAGAAGGAAAGGGTTGGTTTAATTGGTTAAGTTCTAGGATTTTTTGACATTCTCTGGAGTCCTTTAACATTCTGACTTGGTAAACTTCTTTACTTTTCAAACTTCTTATCATCGTGTTTGTTGATAAACTTACGTACAAGGTGTTGGAATGATATATGCTTATTATCACCCATATGTATTATTGGATCTCTTGCTCAAATCTATAGTTTTTTTAGAACTGGAAAACATCTTCTGAATGTGTAAAAATTCAGGTTGAGAAACGGATGGAGAAACTTGAGGAATCTGAAACAAAGAAAAGAGTCTCCCTAAAAACAGTCATTATAGTTGTTTCATTATTTGTAAGCTGCATTATTTGTCAATATAGCAGTACATTTAACTGCTTATGCGCTCATTATTGTCAATATAGCAGTACATTATTTGTCAATATAACAGTACCTTAACACCGTCCTTGTTGATTAGTTAAATTTAGTAATTGTCAGTAAAATGACTTTGTTTCCACCATTTCCTTGAATAGCGTAACTTAAGATATGTTTAATAGGTGTAAATTTGTCCTCCAGCCGAAGATGATGTCTACTTTTATTGTTCTGTTGGAATACTATCTCATTATACAAAGAAATTATGTCTTCAACATTCTGACTTGACTGGTTGTTGATATTTTCATGTGAGTTCCAAGCTTGTGAGTTTTCCTCTCATGCTGTCTAATTATATGTTCTTGAATGCAGGGTGTATGTACTCTTTTTATGGATGACAAGGCTTTGAAGATTTCATATTGTAATCTCATTGCAGGGCTTACATTTTTCATATTTGCGATTATGGTTCCTCATTTGTCGGCTCTAGCATCTTGGTTGCGCCTCTCAGCATTTCTTACCGCAATATATGTTTTTGTAGCAATTGGACTCTGCATCAGAGATGGTAAATTCTCTTATGTGTTTTTATGATACGGCACTGTATATTATCATCCAGGAAAGTTTTTCTTTTTGATGATGGTGCTTTTTATTGTTTTTTATTTATTTTGATACACCGTATAATATAAGGAATTAAAAAATGTTCTCTACAGTTATGGATTTTATTATACTTAGCTTCAATAAACTCTGCAACATTGAAAATTGATTACTACCTGGCACAGCCTATAATAGCGTCATATTACTTGGAACAATGTAAGTTTCTTATCTCGTTTCATGCGTAAAGGAACGTCTTCCTCACATTTGTTAACTATGAATTATCTGTATGCTTTTGTAGGAATCAAGGCACCAACCAGGGATTATAGCATCCCAGGAACACAAGTGGGATTAATCTTCATGGCTATTGGCTCTATTTCTAGCTTGTTTGTTCCATTGAATGCTGGCATGATTCCGGAAATACAGGTCAACCCTAATAGAAGCTTAGTAGACTTCGGCTTGTTAACATATATAATCATAAAGATAAGTAATGATAGTAAACTGTGACCATGGACAAAGAAGCACTGTGGAATCCCAAATGTTTGAATGCTGTTGATTTTGATGATTTTACAGAACAGGACTAGCTACGCTCTGAAAATCATGTGTTCTACTTTCACAGAGAAAAACCATTTGGAGGTTATTATTTCCTCATTGTTTTTCTGATTTTACCACCGGAATAACACATCTCTTGCAACAGGCAACTCTGAAGGCCCCTGTTGTTGAAAACATGATGAAAGCTCTGTACGCGCAGTTTACAGTTGGAGTTATACCCATATATGCAGTTATATTAATAGGGTATTGGGCTTATGGATCTGGAACATCATCCTATTTGCTTAATAACGCTAGTGGACCTATCTGGGCGAAGGCACTTGCCAATATTGCTGCATTCTTGCAATCGATCATCAACTTTCATGTACTGTCCATCCAAAACCTGCATCTTTCCCATATAATGATTGTTCTTGTTCTAACTCCTTTGGTTTCATCATTATCATGTATGTGTTCTGTAGATAATGGCTTGTCCATCATACGAGTACTTCGATACCAAGTACGAAGTTAAAGGAGGTGCATTCGCCCCGAAGGCCCTGTCATTTAGAGTCAAGATAAGAGGTGGCTATCTAATTGTTAGCTCATTGGTAGCAGCTGTTCTACCGTTCATTGGGGACTTCATTGGTCTAATTGGATCCATTTGTGTCGTTCCTCTCACATTTGTAATACCCAACCACATGTACCTGACGACAAAAAAGAACCTCAATTCTTTTCAGAAGCTGTGGCATTGGTTTAATGTTATAATCTTTAGCATTTTGTCCGTCGCTGCAACAGTTGCATCTGTGAGACTTATTGTAATAGATTCCAAAAATTACAAGATTTTTGGAGATTAATATGTTGTCAAAAAGCTGTTGGAATTGATACCATATTCTGGTAGAGGAGGTTCAAATCCTCAGAGACTAAATTTACCCACCCAGAAAAATTAGTAAATAATGCTGAGTCACTTGTTTCCAAGTCATAGTATCAATTACTTTAGTCTTGTACCTTTTTCTTTTTAGTATACACCAAAAGTGAGTTCGTTAAAAGAAGATCGTCACAAAAGTCAGAGATAAAACTATTTTCTGTCTTAATTGCTAAATATTTTAATTCGAACTTTGAAATTTGTTAATCATTCCACGTTAAAACTTTGGTTAATATATTGAATAGAAATTTTATATGGCAGTGAAAATGATGTATGTAGTATGTATTCAATTTAGCTGTCACATAGAAGAATGTTAATGAAAGTGTTAATGTAAAGTAAAATAATTAGTAGAGTTTAAAAACTAAATTAAAAAGTTTAGTAATTAACAGATTAAAATAGAAAGCAATGTTAAGTTAAAAATGGATACTATATTTATGTTCAAGTAATTATTCATATAACATAAGAGCAAATAAGAATCTCAATTCTATAAAATTGTTAGTGAAAGAACATTTTCGTACACAGTGAGAAATAAATATACTTATATTCCTTTGACTATTATATTTGTACTTTAATATTTCATTTTTATTAATCATTTTAACAATAATTAATTTATATAAGGATGAAGACATTGCTTAACGTGTATCAATCAAACAATTAAATAATGATTCAAAGACGATAGGAAAGAGAGATGCAGACCGATTTATAGTAATTTGACAAACAACTCTTGTCTATATCTGCCTCCAAAATTCTTCTTCGATTTCTACTATAATTCTTCTTTCAATGTGAGGAATAATCTTTATACAATTTTTAATTAACGAAAATGAACCTTTTTACAATTTTCCTCGAAGGTAAAGAAAAACCTCAATGCTATTTATAATACCCCTAAATGCAATAAACAAGAACTCTAATTGTAGCTTGTAACTTAAAGTAGCTCACTTGTTCACTTTGTTAATATCAAAAGACTCACTTACTCAAGATGAGATAATGAATGCTCAAATGATGAAAAACAGTAAGAAATATTGTAAAAGACACTTAAATGCTTCTTGATATAAGAACCAATGAGAAAACATACATTTATAAAGTTTTGGGACCCTATTGACCATTAAAGCCAAAAATTAGCCATTACAATAGCTACATGCTTGGTGTTGATTGTTAGTCGACTAATGTACATTATATACATAGATTCAATAGTTGACCACTCTACCATATTAGTTGACCAATGTCTCCTTTGCAGGGTTAATGGTTGACCTCACCATTATATTAATCAACCAATGTGTCAACAAACTCACCTATTATACTTTCAGCTTACATTGGTCGACTTCTAATTTATACTGGCCTATTAATCTTCTTAAAAACATAATTTTAACATATTCAAATACTTAAACTTGATTTTTTCATGTAATTTTGATAAAAACAACATTTAAAAAGTTTCTCAAAAAGTATTTGTAAAATTAAGAGGTTTTTTAATTAAAAACAAAAACTTTCTTTGGGTAAAAAGTAATGTTTTAAAAATCGGACCGGACATCGAATCAGTCGAAGGAAAGGTTTAGGATTTAGAGGTTCAACCGGTAGTGAACTGCTATAAAACCTGTATTTAATAAATAAGAAGTAAAACTTATAAGAATAAGTAAAAATAAAATATTTTATTGAAATAAAAATACACCAATGTCTATTATTGTATAGTGAATTAATAATAAATAAATATGGTCTAATATAAATATTAAAATAACAATAAAAATTAAAATTGTATTTCTGATTCGTAAACTATGCTTTCATCTAAAGTATTTGCATCAACTTCTTCTACTGCATTAAAATAAATTATAAGTTAGTAATGTATAAAATTATTCTCAATTGTAAACTTCTAATACAACATAATTTTAACTTAAATATGATCAAAATAAGATATGAATTGACCATCAGTAGATGTACTTAATTCATTCGTTGTGACAAATGTATTTTTTTCATAAATCATTTTTTCAAGTTCATTATAATCAAAGATTAGGCGGTCGTCTTCTTCTTCGATCCAAAAATTAGTATGTTCAATACAATCAATATTAACTGAATCTTATGTTCTTTTCTTACTAAATGATCTGAATACATAATAGAAAATTATAAAATCAATAATAAAAATAAAATTATTGAAATAAAAACAAAACTATAAAATAATAAAATGCCTGTTCTTCATTCTCAGATTATAAGAAACGTAAACAAGGTCATTAAGTCTTTGATGTTCCAAATGATTTCGTTTCTTTGTATGAGTACGTTCAAAAATACTCCAATTATGTTCACAACCTGATGCAGAAGTTGTTTGACTAAGTAACCTAATAGCGAGTTTTCTCAATATTGGAGCATTGTCACCGAATAATCTCCACCACTCATTTGTATTTTAAATTAATAGTTATGATAAAATATATATTATTAATAAGTAAATAATGAATTAAAAGTATAAAACTTATCTGGCTGCATTTTTTGCAACATAAGTTCTCTCTTTGTTGATGATCTAGCAAAATTTTCTAAACCTTCACGATACAATTTAATTTCATTTATCACTTGTGATTGCTCTTCAATAGAGAAAATATCTTTGAATTCAATCACATCAAACAATCCGCCCATAATATTAATTGTACGTTCTTCTCAACTATATAAGTAAAAAGAATTGAGAAAATAAGCTGCTAAGTGGATCCTTTGAGTAAGATGCTTATCCCATCGTCGATCAATAATATCTATATAACACTTGTACAATTTCTCCTTCCTTTTAAAAATATGTGTAATTGTTTTGTGAGCTCTATACATACTATCATATATATATCCCAGAGATGGCTTCTCATCTGAATCAACAATCCTCTCAACAGCCTTATAAGCGGAGCCACAATCTTCACAATGATCAAGCAAGCATACCAAAATTTATTATCTAGAATAATAGCACAAACTTCTTTTCCTTTTTCACTTTTTGATAATTTATGACTTGAAAAGTGTTTACTTGTCACTAAATTTTAAAGTAGTTGCTTATGTTCATAAACACTTTTCAAAGTAATAAATGTAGTTGCAAACCTGGTAGTAGCAGGACGAACGATCTCAACCCAATCTTTTTGTTTTCTTAACCAAGACAAAAATGTGACATGATTATACACCAAAATTGTGATCTTAGATGTGCGTGAAGCAAGACTAGAAATACAGCCCATAATACCAATATCTTTTAAAATAAGATTTATACAA
The DNA here is from genome assembly GCA_027563825.1 of Erythroxylum mucronatum. NCBI lineage: Eukaryota > Viridiplantae > Streptophyta > Magnoliopsida > Malpighiales > Erythroxylaceae > Erythroxylum > Erythroxylum mucronatum. The sequence continues at coordinate 21,745,381 of JAOSBP010000006.1, read as the reverse complement.
TGAGCAGCGCATGGAAACTAATAAATATGCCCATACTTTAATTATAATAAGTAACCAGATGATACATAACTAGCTGCATTATCTGTAACAAAATGCACAACATTCCTTAGTCCAACCCATTCGACAATTTCAAAGAATAATTCAAATAAAGCATTAGCACTTTTTCTATGTCAGAAGCATCAATAGACTTGATAAAAGTTGTTCCAATATTACAATAAACCAAGAAATTAATCAACGTTCTTTATCTTTGATCAATCCACCCATCTGCCATAATAGTGCGTCCTGTTGATTCCGAACTAGATTTATATGTACCTACAATTAACTGACATTCCCTTTTTAAATCTTGAAGCAAAGGCACACGCAACGCATAATAGGATGGTACCTTAAATCCTAGACCTATTGATGTTGTAGCATCAATTGCTTCTTAAAAATATGGTGAATTTAAAGAATTTAAAGGAATATATGAATGATAGAACCATTTATCTCATGCTCTTTTACATCGTAAAACAACATCCTTATCAACCATAAAATTTTTTAGACTAGGTTGAGAACTAGGAGTAGTTTTTGGAGAAAAATAAGAATCTATGTCAATAGTAGTTTTTCTTTTTCCTTTATCTAATACTTGTGGTGTTTCATCATCTCCAAAAGATATATCATGAGCCTCTTTATTTTCCTTTTTCTTTTTTACTTGTTACTGCAAATATTTTTCAATCATATCACGTACATCAAGTGGTACATTTTTGTAAGAAGCAATATTACCCTTAACACCATCAAGATGTTCTTTCATTCTAAAAATTCCTCCCTCTTTAAATATTCTACCACAAAACATGCAGTTATATTGGATATTTCCATCAGATGCTTGAGAAGAAGAAAAATAATTCCATCCTAGATCGGACTTACCATGAGTAGAGGATGGTTCCATATTCTCCATTATGATTTAACATAAAAAGTATTATAAAATAATTGGGCAAACTATTCTCAAGGAAAGAGTATACAACTTAAATAATTATCATTATCAATTGTAATAAAGAAAACGAACAACCGCAGAATGGATACACAAAAGACCAACAGATGTCACTCACTTATTAAACTTTGTTGCAACAATTGCTCCACTTTAAGTAGCCTAACTGAAATATTGCTAGTTTTCAATTTTTGTGCTTTAGATCAACAAATTGAATAGTTAAAAGAGTATATATAACTCAACTATCAAAACCAGAAATTGATACGAAATAGAGCTCTAAATATTACAGAAATTGATATGAAATAGAGTTCTAAATATTACAGAAATTGATATAAAATAGAATTCTAAATGTTACAAAAATTGATATGAAATAGAGTTCTAAATGTTACAAAACTTATCATTATCAGAAATTGATATGAAATAGAGTTCTAAATGTTACGGAAATTGATATAAAATAGAGTTCGAAGTGTTACAGAAATTGTTATGAAATAGAGTTTTAAATGTTACAAAAATTGATATGAAATAGAGTTCTAAATGTTACAAAACTTATCACGACTAGAGATTGATATGAAATAGAATTCTAAATATTACAGAAATTGATATAAAATAGAGCTCTAAATGTTACATAAATTGATATGAAATAGAGTTCTAATTTACCAAAAAAAGAGTTATAAACGTTACAAAAATTGAAACCTTGAGAAAATCTGTAATTCTGTACAGTGACAGACCGGTTGGGCCGGCTTGACAAAAAACCGAACGGATGATTCAAATTATTTACTTCATTTCAGTGGGATTTGTCGTTGATGAAGAAATCGTTGAAGACCAGCAAAGTTTCCTGTCATCTTTTCCACTGATAACTAGGAAAGTTTTGTGTGTAAGTCAGCTTTGTCCATTCTTTTAATGTTGGATAAAATAATGAAGTTCATGAGTAGTAGATGATCCGCTGAATGTTCAGATATTTTTTCCTTCACTCCGTATTTTATTCCGTGATCATTAATTTTCCTCTTCTTTAGAACTCAACTTGGACAATACGAATACGTAAGTGGGAAAAAAGGCAATTCCAAGATTTTCTCAAAAACTTCAAATATTTCCATTTATTTTAAGGGTCAGAATTTATGCACAAATAAAATGTTTTGAATTTCTCAAACTGAATTTTCGATAATAGCTTTATCTAGAAGAGATGTATGTTGAGCTACATAATATGTTTTTGAGAAACAAGCTTTCAAAGTTAAAAGTGACTAAAAACACGAAAGACCGAGTTCTTTGCATATTACTTTAAGGTTTAAAGGTTCAACTGGTATTAAAACGCTATAAAATCGGAAATAAGAAGTAAAAAATTAAGAATAAATAAAAATAAAATATTTTATTGAATACATCAATTTTTATTATCACATAATAAAATAATAATAAATCAAATCTAGTAATTCAAATAAAAACTAAGTCTAATAAAAAAGCTTAAAAGTAACAATTGTAATTTATACTAAATTAATAATTAATAACATTTTTATATCCTTCTTTAAATATACTTCTTTAAATTTTAGCAATCACTCTTTAACAAGTTTTTAAATTGTCGTAAAACAAAATTATTTATCCAAACTAAATTATTAATTAATATTTTTTAGTATTATTCTTTAATTTTATAAAATTTCTTAAATCAAATAGGAAGTTTTCAACCGTATGACCAATTATTGATGATAATCAGTGACCAATCTTATTAAATAAAAAATTATTATTTTTATTATTGATCAATAGCAACTATAAAAAATTCGTCATAAAGCATGTTGCATAGAATATATTCTAGACTCTGTCAAATAACCTTAAATCGATTCTGGATATGCTTAGATTTTTCAAAATGTAGCTTGTATTTTCACAAAAAGTGATTGACACCCTCTTAAAAGCTTCACAATAGGTTGAAGATTGAATGCATTATTGGCCTTTTCAACTTTTGGCTCTTTATATATATAGGTGGACAATAAAAGAAATTTCTAACTTGAGAAATTAGGAGAAAAAAAGAAAACAATAGTTTTGAGACTATGATTTCTAAACTTTGTCAAATAACCTTAAATCAATTCAAACATTAGGTTGGATTCATGGCTCACAAGTTATTTAATTGACTGATTTTTATTCTCAACGGTTAAAAGTAAAAATTGAACCGAAGATCAATCCAGTTCATACTTACAGTCGAACTGGCTGATTTAGTCTGATTTTTATATCATGGCAATATAACTTTGCATTATCATTTATATCAGCGGATAAAGGAATAGGAAAAAGACAATAAAAGTTATTGCTTTGCTTTTAACAAAAATTCAGGTTAGTCTCATTCTATATGTGATGTGGTCAAAAATTCGGGCAAACAACAATTTGATGCCTTGGCGATATTTGTGAAGTAATAGTTTTACAAATAAAGAACTTAAGTTGGATGAAAATTTTGTTAGTTAATGCACTTATAATTAATTGGTTAGCTGTATATTCATGAAATTATTAATTTATTTAATAAAAATATTCTCTATGTTTATATATTTTGTTAATTATACTTAATGCTTAACATTAAAGATAAAATTTTATAATAATTGTTATACATTTCAAATGCTGATGAGATCTTAATTATTTAATTCAAATTATAATTATGTAGATTGATGGCAGCTTAATTAGTTGTATTTAAATGTAGTATGAACTATATAAAGATAATTAGTAAATAAATTAGACTTGACTAATAATGATTTGAGAATTTTTTCACTAGAGTGAATTGAAATTTGAAATTTTATTTTTAAATAAAATATAAACTAATTATTAATTATCAAATGTGACATATTTGAGTTTATTAAGATTAAGTTATAATTATATAGATAAGGTCAAACTTTAATTGTAAATTTGAGTTAAATTTTAATTAAACTTGAATCTTAATCTTTCTTTATACAAAGAGAAATTCATTAAAGAAATTATCACTTCTTGTCAATTTCTCTCAAAACAATTAGAGTTATGTTTTTTTTATACAAAATGGTCATATTTGAACTTTAGTATTTTTAGCAAAATTCAATTTAAATTCAAATGTTTTAAAATATTTAGAATGAATCTTAACCTTTTGAAAACTTTTAATTTAAAAGTCAAAATTTCGTTAAAAAAATTTATTATAACTATTTTTAATGTTTATTTGTAAATTGTTTTGTTAGATGGGCATAATAACTAGTAAGAGAGCCCCATAAACAGAGCCTCTCTTGCCTCCATCCTAAACAACAACATTTGGGAAGTTTCTTAAATGTTGTCATCTAATTCTATAGTCCATCCTCTTGCCTCCAAATTGGAAACTTATCCGCTATTGTTAGCCTATCTTTTTCTTCCAAATTCACTCAATGCATTGCAAAATATAAGACTAGCTCCAAAGCTTCCACTCTATTAACATTTGGTGGATAAATCTTAGGTCCAAATTCTTCACCACTAATCAAAAAAAAAAAAAAAAAAAGAGACACACATACTCACTAAAGCAAACGAAATCGACAGAGGGTTAGGTGTCGCAGTTGATTATTCAACAACTTGGACGACTCCATCTTCTAACCATGTGGATTCAATGCTTGCACGATAGATGAAACCTATAGAATATCAATCACAGAGAACCAAATTCTTGCACACCCAATAGCTCCATAAAACCTAATGAACTTTTATTTCTAGCACATAACTCTAGCTCTGTACATAGTACGTCAAGAAATATAGAGGAGCCAATCACGTTCTCTATCTTTACCTCTCTTTTTTTGGTACAACTCAATTAAACCGTTATTAAAAACTTCATCAAAACCTACAAATAAGAAGAAACAAAATATAACATTGCAATATAGAAGACTATATAGGGTCTAAGGTTAGGTCCTTCAAGTTTTTATGGTAAATAGTTATGCGGAGCAAGAGGGAAAAGAGAAAACAATATATTGAAGAAAGTGAACATTTATGGGACTGGAGATGGCAACATTTGAAAATTTTACATTAATGTTTATGATGGAGGCAAGAGATAAGTCCCTCTTGTCATTTATTATAAGTTCCCACAGATAAAAATTAAAAAATTAAGATGAAAAATTTTAACAAAATTTTAATAAAATTGTTAAGTGAAGATTTATATTAAATATTTTCAAATATTAAGATTTATTTTAAATATTTAAAAAAATTTTAATTTAAACTAAAGTTTCTTAAAAACTTTAAGATTTAAATTAATTTTTAAGTTATATTATATGTTAGGTAATTGGATAATTTGTACCAAAAAGTCCTAAAATTATTCTATTGAAATAATTTTTTGAAAAATTATAACACTATTTCATAGCATCGTGATATGATCTTCATAATTTTTTCAACAAATTTACCTGGAGATAACCAAAACTTTTGATTCAAGTAAGTCAATGTTAATACCTAGTTGATAACCTTTAGAAAGTAGAGATAATTAGTCTGACAGTAATTAATAGGCGTATAAATATTTATCTAGTAAATAAGTTAAAAGCCCAATGATATTATAACAATGGTTTAATTGATTGGAAAACTAAACTAGATATATAAGGTGGGACAATGTTCATATGAAAGCACTGTACATATGTTAATCATGACATAGTTCACTCTTGCCAACACATTTTTTTTATACATATTTTTAGAATTCCTAAACTAGATATATAAGGTAGGACAATGTTCATATGAAAGCATTATACGCATATTAATCATGGCATAGTTTACTCTTGCTAACACATCTTTTTACATATTTTTAGAAGTCAACAATCATTTTCTATTTTTATCTTGGAATCATATATGTAATTATGTGTAACACCTTTATTTATACTCATATAACATATATAAATATCCTTATAATATTCATGTATAGACACACTAAAATATAAAATTTCCTTAGTCATTTCTTCTATGCTGTTTCTTTTTACATGGTAGCAGGGTATCCTTTGTAAAAAGGAGTCAAAAAATTATGAGGTTTCTTGTCAACTTTTCTTTCGCAGCCCTCTGTCCTTATATTTTATGTTGGGTCCGGGATTTGGTACCTGGGGATACAGGCCCAGCCATAGGCCCCCAGCATACCCCCGCGGCCCACACAATTGGTACTGTCCTCTTTGGTCTGGGAATCCCTCTCCAGGATTCGAACACAAGAC
>JAOSBP010000006.1:21717599-21739194 GCA_027563825.1 Erythroxylum mucronatum | reverse complement strand
GTGTTCGAATCCTGGAGAGGGATTCCCAGACCAAAGAGGACAGTACCAATTGTGTGGGCCGTGGGGGTATGCTGGGGGCCTATGGCTGGGCCTATACCCCCAGGTACCAAATCCCGGACCCAACATTTTAGGTTCTTAATATGCTCCAAAAACAATTTATCATATACCAAATTGTTCCTCTACTCAAGAAGTTTGCAATAGTGGAAAAATCATCTCTAGAAACCCATATACATGCCCATATGTGCCTCTGCAAGCTGTTGAACTTGAAAATCCCTTACTGAGCGTCAATAGGAAGAAGACAGTCAAATAACACCGTTTTGGATCCAGCAAAACAATGTTGTTTCTAAGGAAATGACAACCACTTCACAACATTCCAGTTGGTCATAACAGCATCCACATAAGTGCCATGTCAACAACCATGCCAACAAAATAATGCAAAGTTAATGTCATGCTAATATCTCAACCAGTGCCATGTAAGCACGTTATTGTCACATTAACATCCTATTCAAAATGCCACATCAACATTTAATGCCACATCAACAACCTAATCGTTCGTCGTATATTTCCACCTGATTTGTCCTTGTGTCATAATATGCCCTCTCAAGTTTAGTTTAGACCATTAGTTCAGTTCGATTCGAAAAGGTTTGACCAACACTTTGTCCACCTGGTTCAACCCTTTCTCCTTTAATTTTCTTATGCACTAAACCAATTCCTAAGTTTTCTTTAGCATTCTAAATCCATTTTTAAGGTTAGAATAATCATATTTCAGTTTTTAAAAAATCAAAATTCAACTCTACAAATAGGTTTCCTACCATTATTCATTATAGATGCTTATAATCTTACCCAATTATTTCTAATCCTATCAATATCACCTTTGATCGTTCAAACTATGATTTTTGGGCTAAGGAAATGTGCATCTTAAAGGAAGACTTCTCTGGCTCATTGTTACTTGAGAAATACCCAAACCAACATAAAAGAAAGATGAAGACATAGATGCATTCACAAAACACTATCCTGGGTTGGAATGAATCATCTATTTATTAACATAGTTTAGGAACACATATACTAAAGCAATCAAACTCAATTTTTGATGCTTTGACATAGCCTAAGAGTTATGAAATTTTTTAAAAGAATCGTTATTCTTGGTCTAATGATGTGAGTTAATTTCAGCTATATAGAAGACTTCATTGAATTTAACAATAACCTGGACAAACCATTCATAGCTATATGTTCGAATTATAAGAACTTTAGGATCAAATAGCTTTTGGAGATCTTGCCTAGCATAATACTGATGCTACTACTATACGTACAAATCTTCATGATCGCCAACATATCTGGCATCTACTGATGACTATACAAGATGAGTTTGAATCTATTTGCAATGTTCTTCTTCATCGAGGATTGTAGTTCCTAACTATCTACCGTATAAAGATAAACGAAGATTATACAGAAAAGCTTGAGAGAGAAAGTAGAGTGAGAATGTAGAATGCAAACAGGGGAGAACAGAGCAATTTAAGAACTCAGCAATCACTGAGATTTTTCTATTCTGATCTAATTGAATTACAACAGAGATCGACTACATATTTATAGCAATTTAATCCTAACTGTTTTCTAACTGTTCTTGATATGTTCTTGATTTCTTGACTTCTTCTTGCTTCTTTTATTCTTTACGACATTACCACTGCATGGTTGAGCTCGTTGCTTCTGTCGAAATTTCTGAGACATTTATATATTCTACAAGGATCTCTACCAAACCTTAATACTGTCATTAAGGAATTCATCACCAAAGAGAGTACACTCAATACACTATACGTGGAAAAGTTTGTTCCATATATTGATGTTGTCTTTGGAACTCAGAACCTCAATCCTTAAACTTTTCATAATTCAAGTAAAAAGTTTTATAAGGGGTCTTGTAGCTACTACAAAAAGCCTGGGCATCACTTCCCTTAATATAGAAAACGACTCAAACAAAACTAAAAATAAAGTAATTCTTCCAAGCCCTTTTAGCTCTTTTTTACTACTGCTGCCATTGCCACAAAGGGTCCTACAAAGAGTACTCCCAAATTCTCTTTGGAAGATTCGTATACTCCTCTCCATCAAATTTAACCCGATTTTGATACTATCTCTTCATCCGCTTTATTTATCACATTAGGTACTACATAATCATGGTACTTTGAGTTTGCCTATTATAATCATATGGCCTCTGATTCCTCTATTCATATATCTATAAACACCACATGTTCCACATATTGTTCATACTATTGACAATTCCACTATGTATGTTCAAAGTATAGGTATTGTTCAAACACCTAAATTAGATTTGCCCAATACTTTTCTTATTCTTAAGATGTCCAAAATCTTTTTTTTGATGGTCAATTATGTAAACTTGGTGTTGACTTATCCTTTTCGAGTTGTGGTTATAATGTGTAGGATTTACAGAAGGATGAGAACTTTGGGACAGGGCATAAGGTTGGGCAACTATTCAAGCTTACTTCCCTTCTTTTTTCATCTAAAATTACTCCTAGGTCACTTACTTCTCACATTTAGCATTCTTGCCTTGGTCATATTTCTCCTACTAGATTATGATCTTTAATTTCTAATGGTTCTTTAGGCTTAGTTAAAAGTGAACATTATGATTGTTCATGCCAACTTGCTAAAAGTCATGCTTGACACTTTTCTCTTAATTATTCAATTTCCTTAACACCTGCTTATATGATTCACTCTGATATTTGGGGTCCTACTCTTTATGATACTATGGGTAGTTTTAGATATTATATGATCTTTGTTAATGATTTTTTTAGCTATACATGGATCTATCTCACATGTTATAGGCTTGAATTATTCTTCATTTACTATAGTTTGTAGTAATATTATTCAGACACAGTTTTATTATAAGATCAAAGTATTTCGCATAGATAATGCCATGGAATACGGAGATACACATTTCACATAATTTCTCAATTAATAAGATACTATTATCCAAAGATCTTGTCCAAGTAATTCTCAACAAAATGATCAAGTAGAATTAAAAAACAAAGACATTCTTGATGTTGTTCAGACCCACCTTATATCTTCTTCTTGTCTAGAAACCTTTTAGGGAGAAGTAGCTTTTACTATTGTATATACTGTAAATCATATCCCTTGTCTTTTTATAGCATCTCTTCATATGACTGTCTGTTAATCATACACCTTATTGTCAAACTCTCAAATTGTTTGGTCATGATTGTTTTGTTCTCTTACAACCTCATGAGTACACTAAATTAGAACCACAAGCACGATTATGTTATTTTCTAGGATATGGAATAGAATACAAAGGGTTTCGATGTTGGGGTCCCTTTTCATAAAGACTTTATATCTCTTGTTTATGTAATCTTTTAGGAAATATAAGATGTTTTCAACTTTTTCAATGTTTTGAATCAGTGAACCACTTCATCATTTATTTTCTAATCCTACCATAGCTCTTTTTCTTGAAAATTTTCTTGTAGGTTCTTCTAGTAGCCCATCCAACTTGCCTCCACCTGCACCTGCTCCCTTGGCATCCTCCCCAGTTGTGGATCCACGAAATCCTCTAAATTACCATCACTCATCATAACCGCTCCTTTCCCTACCAATGCTTCGTCGTATTCACCATGTAAGTCAATATTTTGTCCATCTTCATGATTTCCATGTTTATTCCACTATTACCTCTCTATATGAACCTTGTACTTATCGTCAGGCTAGTTCTGAATATTTATGACAACAAGCAATAGTGGACGAACTATAGGCAATTATCCACACAATTACTTAGGACTTGGTTGACTTACCACTAGATAAGTCAGTTGTGGGTTATAAATGGGTCTATAAAATCAAGACTTGAGTAGATAGATCAGTCGAAAGATACAAAGCGCCTCTTGTTGCCAAAGGCTTCACTTAGGAATATGACATTGATTATAAGGATACTTTTTCTCCGATAGCTGGATTAAACTCTATTTGCAATCTTATTGTTGTTATTGCTAGAGAAAAATGGAAACTATTCCAAATGGATGTAAAAAATGTCAATTTTAGTGGCGATCTTACAGAAGAATTATACATGTAACCTCCTCCATGGTATGATCATTCTTCTAACAAAGTTTGTCATCTCCACAAAACACTATATGTACTAAAACAAACTCTTTAAGCTTGGTTTGCAAAATTTAGTTCCACCATTGGCCATCTTGAATTCTAGTTCAGTTCCTATGATCATGCCCTATTTCTTCATAAAATCGTTCAAGGGTACACTCTTCTTCTTCTCTATGTGAATGACTAATTATATTACACATGGTATCTCTAGTTTTGAGTCCTTTCTCTATCAGCAGTTTGGGATAAAAGACTTAGGTAACCTGAGCTATTTTCTAGGTCTTGAGGTAGCTTCTGATGAATTTGGATACATCTGTCATAAGCTAAGTATGCTATTGAACTCATCTATCGAGCTAGTATTATTGATACTAAGACAACTACCACTTCACCTGACTCCAATGATCACTTTTCTACTATTGATGGGAACCTACTTAGGATGGTACGTTGTACTTTCGATTAACTGGCAGCTTTATCGTTCTCACTGTCTCTCATCCAAATATTGCCCATATTGTTCATATTGTGAGTCAATTCATATTAGTACCTCATACCACTCACTTCTCTGCTATTCGTTGTATATTAAGGCATGTTATAAGTACTCTATTTCACAGTCTTCATTTTTTCCACTCTTCCTCGTTGGAGCTACAAGCCTACTCTTATGTTGATTGGGCTGGATACCTAACGAATCGTCAATCTACCATTTGTTATTGTTTCTTTCTGGGGACATCTCTTACTTTGTAGTGAAGTAAGAAACAAATAATTGTCTCTCAATCTAGTACAAAAGCTTAATATAATGCTCTTGTTAATACTAACTCCCTGAGCTCCTCTAGTTACGACGGCTGCTTCTTGATATGGGTGTGCTTTTTTGGTCCACAATTTTTCTTTCTACAACTCAATTTACTAAACCAATAGATTAAATTGAAAAACAATAGTAAGTAAACACTTAGAACATATATTATTAAGTTTGTGTCTAGTTACATACTAAAAATACTTTATAAAGCAAATTTTTCTTAGAATTGTAAAACTTACAATATATAAAAGAGTAGATTACATTAAAAATCGTAAATTATAATTAATTGTATAATATTAATTAATAATAGTAATAAAATATTAATTAATTTTATAACTAATTGATAATGTAACTTGCTATATCAGTAGGACAATTTAATATGTTGGCATTTTTCAAGTAATATCATATGCTAATAGTTTTTAAAATTAAAAAAGTCAATGTTTTAAAAATTTGACCAATAGTTAAACCGGTAAAATAAAAAGTTTAAGATTTGAAAGATTCAACTGGTGTTATAGAACGTTATAAAACCAGTTAAATATTAAATAAAATTGAAGAATTTGAAATATAATTAAAAGAAACCACCCTTACCTACCAAAGAATTTAAAGTATAATTGAAAAAAGTGACTGTCAAATTAAAATTAATTGGTTTGTTTTAATTTATAAAAACTAATTTGTTTACAAATATTGACCGGTTAATTAATAAATTAATTAATTTTTAATAATAAAATGTATTAAAATAAATTAAATCAAAAATTTAAAAATTGAACAACAAAATTAGCCAATTCATAATTTTTAAGTTGAACTGGCAAAATTGTTTCAGTTTTTTTATCATAAAAAAATTTGAGAGATTCGATGATTTTACAGTACTGATGCTTTCTCTGTCCACAAGTTCCGATGATTTGTAATTCTCTTCTCTGAACTTTGTTTTCTTTTTTATCACTAGACTTATCGTTGATTTGAAAATTCGTTTCTATTTACTGTTAGGCTGTTTAGAGTTGAAACGGCTAAAAGAGGAGAGGGCGATAGGGATGGTAGCTTAATTCCTTTTACCTGGCGAAATTAAAGAAACATTTTGGAGGGTCGGTCCTAATACTCGTGCCTGGTCTCGAGGGTGTTTGGTAACTCCGGCTTGCCTGAATGTCAAACTGATGTAATTTTTACTTCTGGTGCTTTAATTCTCTTTACCTGGCAAAATTACAAAGGCATGTTGGATGGTCGGTCCTGTGACTCATGTCTGGTCTCCAGGGTGTTTGGTAACTCCTGCTAGCCTGACGGAAAAGTTTTTTGTATGGTAATTTGATTGGAGGAGTTGAGATATTATCCATCTGCTCGGATGGTCAAATATTTAATGTTCCGCTTGTGAATTCTTCTCAAGACAAGGGAATATGCTATGCAAAATTGCTGATCTAGAGGTGCTGGTATAGTGAGGCAAGAGGAAATAAATATAGCAGATCGTATCAAAGGTCCAGTACTTATGTCTAGCTTTAATTCATACAAGATATCTTTGGAATCTCGATATGAGCATGAGTGTATTCGGTGGAGTGGCAACATCTGCAGAAGACGCTATTTGCCGTTAATCTCGGAGATGTTTGTTTGGTGCGATGGATAAGACAATGACAAGAAGTCTGGTATTTGGATGAATGTCGTCACTGTGGGGGAGTTGAAGCATTCTGCTCGGGGGTTTTACGATGGTTACTGGAATTCAGATGAAAATTCCGAGATTATACCTAATTTATTGTTATTTTTCAATTTCTTTATTTTTTATATATTATTTATTATATAGATATTGACCTATCCAAGAGTGTGATTATAAATTATGGAGTTAGGATATATAAAAAATATTTTTTATTTTTTAATAATATTGACTAAAATTCATAATTATAAATGAAATTATATATATAATATTTAATTATTAAATTATATCAATTAAATTTATTTAACTATATGTTAATAAACAAATTAAATAAAAAATAAACTTCACTTACACATTAGAAAAATTCAAAATAACTATACACATTATGTTAATAAGAAAACATAGGGAGTGCCTTTTTTTTTTTTTGGTTTATCCATGAGGTGTCCTAGAAGGGTCCCAATTGTGAGAAGACACCTTTAAGCCATCCACATCTAAATTAATCTCCGCTCGCACCAAGTCAGTCCGAGAGCCCGTAAGGGACAACAAGTTAGCCCGTAAGGGATAAAGTGTTAGCTAAATAGGTTTCTCCATTCTCAAGGCTCAAATTCGAGACTTTTGAATAAGGGACAAGTGTACTGAACCACTCACACCAAATATATTTGGGTACAGAGAGTGGTTACTTACAACTGGATAATTGTGGCATGTTCATTCACCAAGTTTTGAATTTGGGTGTTCCAAACTTCAAGTAAAATCAATATGCAAAGCGACTTTTAAGCAAAGGGCGCAAGATATCTAATTTGGAGTGGTGATGAAAGATTTTAGTTTTGGATTAGCAATATTATAATAGACTTATGTGCACTCGTTTAAAGAATATCTACAAATTCCTGCTGCACCACCTATAATATAGGCTCTACTGTTCGATCTACAAAACAAGAACCATGTGCTTGGCTAAAAGGAATGGGATTGGCTTGAAACTAATCGTCTCAAATTCTTGGTGACCTTGATTTCTGCAGTGAAAATTGCTCGGACGGGCCTGTGATCGGACAGTCTTGATTCTCCTCTGTCATATTGGTTTTGCTTCAGCCCCTTTCCAAGCCAAATTATCCGATCGCACCTACAAAAACACGCATGTCTTATTAGGCTCTTTTCATGACAATTAATTATATTTTACGTCCTTATCTTCCCCTACAGTTAAAATTATGCTCCATCTGGTATTATCTAATTTCAAATCCCATTAAAACAATTTGATATCCCAAGCGATAGGTTGTAGACGACAATATTGGTCTAATATTACGGTCTTGATGTGGGCATGATCGTGGAATAACATATAGTGTTAGTGAAACTCTGGAATGCCAAAATAACACTTATACCAACTTCAGAACTACTTAATAATTGTTAATGCATGATATGGAGCAAATACAGGCTGTTTGGTAATTAGCAGTTGCTCGTATAAGAAGAGCAGGAAAAATGTAAACTTACCATGCAGGAGCACGCCTCTTTTCACCTTTTCTCTTTTGGTCAAAACCATAATAAACCCCAGAATTCGGACAATATTTATAGGTAGGTTCAAATTCGATTACTCCTTCATGCCAACCTTGGAATACATGACCCTCCATGAGCTCGGCTTTAAGCTTTTGATTATTTTCATGTACACGATTAATTAATTTTCAGTCTTGGAATTGAGTATAGTTATTAATTCAGTAAGAATATAACAATTAGCGAAACAAAACTAAAAAAATATTAATACATACCTGATCCTTTTCCAATAAACATTTCCACTGCTTTTTCTGGACAAGAGATCGTGTAGCGGTATAAGGCAGGTATATCCTGTAATTCAAGTCGCCAAGCCAAATCACCTGTCTGCATCGGTTTGTCGGTTTCATTAGATCATATGCACCATGTATTCCTTTTCTTTTAACATTTGCAACTTGTAATACATTAGTACCATTAAAACAAAATTTCAAATCAGTGACATGTATACACATATGCAAGGACTAGTGTGCTTTCTTTAAATTATGCACAAATCTTCGACTTGTTTATCTAAGCACACAACATACCCCATTGGAAGATATATTTCAACTTGCTTCAAAGATATTCCGTCTTTGTGTTCTTCACCAACAACATATCCAAAATATATTTGTCAATTCCCACACCACATGCAATTGAAAACACATTATTTGACTTAACCAATCCAAAAGGATGACAATTAACCAATGACTTATCTCGATTTCTTCATAAGGTAAATAGTGTCCCGAAATAATAATAAAGTTTATGATACCCTACGATTCCAAATCAAGAATGAAAATAAAGAAAAACTGAACACCTAAAGGAGGTCACTTGTTCAACCTCTCCTAGCTATAAATGTATATATATAGATAGATAGATAGATAGATGTGTAGTACATGTGGTATACATACTCATGATCAAGAATTTTCTGGGGCAGATTGCGCAAGGGGCCTCGAGGGAACCTTGTACGAGACAGAATCTCTGCAGCATTAGCATTTCTATATCTTTCATCTCCTTCTTTCCCTCCTGAGGCTAGATGAGTACACACAAAACACAAGCTTGTTTCATGCAACAAAAATCTAACTGACACAGAGCCCTGTATGATACCAACGTTAATCAGTTAATCACCAAGTCATCAGAACTATAGTAACCCTTAGCATACATCGTAAGTTTAATATAAGAGACCAAACTATACATTTGGATGCAAGTACGTACTTTATTTCCTAGGTAACCCATGATACCACACCCTACACATGAGACGTTAGGATGTTTTATGTGTTGCCGAAGATCGTTTCGTACCCAAATACTTAAGGATATTCCCACCATTTGCCTACTTAAAATGCAATCATAATTACGTGGAGAGTTGCTTCCTGCGAAATTCGTGTCGCCCGATTCAGTTCTGTCTCGGAATCGTCCCATTTTAACTTCATGGTTGCGCGTTGAAACTTTGTTGCATAGAGCTGCTCTGATAAGAGAGTTCCATTTCATGGAAATTTTGCTGTTCTCAGCTCCAAGGACATTTCCAGCATTTAGGGGCACAATTTCTTGGAACCTGAGATCACGTAAACCTCATAAAATCATTAGTAATGAATTCAAAAGCCAGAAAAGTCAGTCCGTTGTAGATCATCGCATTAATTTTTATCTTGTCATATTTCTGTCAAATAGTCATAGATAGATTACTTAATTAAGAGTTTCATTTTGGAGTTGATGTATAAAGACGATACTAAACTTGTCATGCTAATATAAATACAAAAATTACGTACCCGAGAACATAAATGTCAGCTTGGTTAGTGGCTGTGATCAACCAATCTTCCAACTCCAGATCCTCAGGTGGTGCAACACCTCCCACATTCCATGACCCAACAAAGATCCTTTTCCAAACAGTCCATGTGATTAGGAAGAAGGAAACAAGATTATATTAATGACCAGATCATATCTAACTGATGCTTACGCTAATGATAATAGTAAGTAAGAAAAAATGAAAACCAGGATAGATGGTGAATATCATAGAAAGCAGTTAGCAGCTAGTACTTGCAGGTGTCTCGATGATCAAGTAAGCGTCTTGTGGCAATGAAACATGTTTCCTCCAGACATGAGCTGGGGTCTATCATGGTCTCTGGGGAGCTTGGAAACTCTGCAACGAAGTTGTTGCCTCCTAACTTCTTCCTTATTATGCTCTTAATAACTGCCACCTTGGTCCACATCATCGCCTTAAAACGATCAATATATAACAAGATAAAATGCACGAATCATCCAATAATAGAGATCGAGAGAGAGAGAGAGAGAGATCTGCTTACTTCTTCTTTTCGTTGCTTGGCTAAATTAGCCATATTTTGTTTGGTTTAGGTACAGGTGATAGAAATTGTTAATAAAAGGTTCGAGTGGAAACAAATTAGACATAGTTAATTGAATGAGGGATAGGGCTGGGTTACTAAATTGATGAATGTAGAATAAGTCCAGGGATAGACGAAAAAGGTTCCTCTCATTTCTGAAAGAAGGAAATCCGAGAAGAGACCACTTGGGAAGCTGGAAAAGTGCTTACATTAGGGTCAGTGAAAGTGATGAGATGGATGACATAAGTCAGGCTTTGGTTCACTCACTTAACTCTTTGATTATTAAATATGTATACAAGTGACCACGCCAAACATATATAATTACAAATTTCTCTCATTCGCTACTTAAATTATGTCTGTTCTAGAGATATCCGCAAGTAATGTAGTTGTTGTATGTATACATATACACAATGGCATATGTAATCTAAATACCTATTAGTGCATACAGGGTGAATGTACGGTAAGGGATTCAGCACATACTTGATTTGATCTCTGTATTAACTTTATGAGTAGGTTTATATTTTATTTGTAGATGCAAGAGATAGTAAATTCTCCTTGAAACTCTTGGTTTTACTTGCTTATTTTCCTTGGCCCTTTAAAATAACATAAACTTTCTACTACCAAACTCATTTTTAAGAAGGGGTAAAGGTATAGAAGTAACAAGTATATGGCTTCTTAACATAAAAGGAGAGCAAATTATTTACCAAAATTAAACCATGGTTTTGAGATTTTAAAAAAACTCATTATGTCGCTACAAATAAGAAAGGAAGTGGTCATCTCTAGTAACTATTTGAAGCGAAAAATTGTCTTGGAACTTATTTTTCCAATAAAATTAATTACTTCCCTTTGTATTTGTACTTCTAGCTGATCAAATTATTTTATTGTCTTGCTTAAAGTGAAAGGAGAGTTATAGGTTTAATAGCATTGTAAACTCAAATGCTAGCTTTCTCATCATAAAATATGTAAACATGGTGAGTCATAGAAGCACATTTCCCTTAAAAGCTTTGATTAATTCAATTTCTTTTAAAAAATGCTCCATTTGACATACTTAAATTTGAAAGATAATTATATTAACTCAGTTTTATTTTTAAAACATAACAAACTTAAATTAGTTAGTAGTAATTTTTCTAGGTTCAATCATCTCTTGGTATATAATATATTTTTTATGACCTAATGCTAAGTTCAGGCATACGAAACATAATATCTTCTGGTTGCCATATCATATCCAATATAATTGTCATACAGATGCATAAATATATACTCTTTTTTTTATGTACAGGCAATCTTTTCTCTGCCTATAATATTAGCCTAGGTAATTAAAGAAAATTGCTATCTGAAAGTAAACGGATATAATTACGACTCATGCATAATCAACATTTTCAAGCTAATACTAAGAAAGAGTTTTATTAATTATAGTCCATTGTTTTGTCGGATAATTTGATTAAAAATTCTCATTGAAAATGTTTTCACCGCATATAAGATTATCATAAATTTAGCATGTGAACTAACTTCGCCAAGACAAAAGCAGAAAGTACGATGGGTTCCAATTGTGGAAAGGTTCAAGATAATAGCAAAATAAATAAAAAGAGGGCCCCACAAATTAACATCTTCCTTCAATCCACAATTACAAGACAATAATGTTGATTGTAGTTGTAGCCGGCAAAGAGTATGAAATGGAACTATACTTGCATCATCCGCAAGTGGCTTTCCCACTTTTGAAGAAACAAACATCTAATGCATAACTCATTCTTCCCAACATGACTTATTTTATCTTTGACAACATATCATCAATTTTAAAAGATACTGATTGAACCCAAAAGCTCAAAAAGTGCCTTACCCTGGCCCTGTTGTCGCAAGCTTTAACTGTGGGACAAGGACTCTTTATCGTATTCAAATAATTTCCCAATTGGAAGAAGTTAAACTAGTGAATAACCAATTAGTCTTCCAACAGGCTTGTGGTGCTGCAACGGAGTTTGATGGTTTATTTGGCAATAGAAGGCCTGGGTTTGAAGGGCGTTATTATTTATTTGTTTCGGCAGTACACACTTTGGTGTTTTTAGTTGGGGGACCAATAAGACAAGACAAACGTCGCCGTCACCAATTGCCAGTTTTTATATATATAGTTTACTTGATCCTAAAATTATTATATTTGGAGAATGACCTCAGGGCTAATGAAAACTTTTGAGAGATATGAAACTTTATAGTTTTATCGCGACCACAGTTCCTCCGTCGCTTGCCAAGCTAATTTGTTCATTTCGCAACATACGAGAACACCAAAATAGGCAAATTAACTAGAAAATTATTCAACCACAAGTTATTTACTATAGCTCTATTCAACTTTCTCTTGAAAAACCAATGACCATACCTGCAGATGGAAATTAAATATAAAATATAGAAACGATAGAGCACTTTTGTTTATTTTTTTAGGTCGAAGGCACTACAATAGAATAGACTATTATTAGCTACCTTTATTTTTTTTGCAACGAATTGGAAATCATTGCTAAATGTTGACTTGCCCAAAGTCATGGTGTCCGCGACGTTAAATAAAATCGTTGCTAAAGCTGTTTATTTAGCGACGATCTTCCCAAGTCATAAAAAGTGCTTATTTTTGTGGCGAGAATTGAAAACATCACAAAAAAATTTGAACTTTTAACAACGAATTATATAATTCACCGCCAAATATAGACTTTTCACAACAAAACTTTGAAATTGTTGCCAAAAGTCGAGATTATAGAATTTATAGTTAATAATGTTGATTTGATAATTTTTAATAGTAAGTGTGCTTAATAATCCTAAGGTTAATTGCAATTGGCATTTATATATGATTTTTCATATTTCTGAGTTACATTTTCTTTATAAATTTGTTTAAATATATAGTTAATGCATTAAAACTCTATAAATTATCTTTTTGGATATAAAAAGATAAACATACCTAAAATTTTACATATTAATAACATAAAAAATAAATTTAAGTTGATTACTATTCTTAATCATCAATATTTATTAACAATAAAATAATAATACAGAAAAATATTGAAAATTGTAAGCAATATAATATAAAGATATATGCATGTAAGTAGTACAAGATTTTAATTAGAAATTTAACAAACACCCTATATAAATCTCGTTGATACGTGAGATCTAGAGAGGTCCAATAGTACACAGCTTTACCCCTAGCTAGTAGAAATGTTTCCAAAATTCTTACAAACATAACAATAAATAAAGTTTCACGCTTATTCCATCAAAAAGGAAATCATATAATTAATTTTTTGGATTCCAAGCGACATGAGAGTTAGTAAAGGTAAATGCGTTTGCTATGTCTGGATTTCCAAGAAGAGTCCTTACATATTCGAAGGCATTAATTGAAAAAGTCAAATATCTTTTCTCAAGTGTTGGGTTATTGACCTTTTTCAACTTCTTGGCTACAACCAAACTTGCAAAAGATATAATGAATGAATCTCCAAATGCAGTATGGATCACTAAATTAGATGAACTGCCAGTACGATGTTTTTCACCTAAGACACACTTAGTATAGAACTTAAATAGCTAGTTATGTCAAACGATAAAACGAAGCTAAATTTGAACATATGCATACCTGATTGAACAGACAGAGTAATTGGAATCAATAATTGTTCCAAAACAACCGATTGCCCTAATCCTGTACCATCCATCAAGACATTGCCACCGTTTCCATTTGCATCTATGTTCTCTTGAAAATTCGAGTAAGCTTACACAAGGCATAGTATATACAATCAAACTTTCATCTGATAGCTTACTATGATGCAAATAAGATACAAATAATTAAGGAAGATAAGTAATTCAGATGATACTAAAAACCTTGAAGAAGAAGATTGGCCATGGAAGGCAATCGGTGATTAGTGTATAATGAGGAAATTTGTTTTGTATCGATTTGTTTTTCACTAAGTAGAAATTTTCTCATTCATGCTAGTGGGGCTCATTTTCACCATTGGAAACCAGTCGCCACATCGACATTCCTCGATTAATTGATGTTAACAGTTTAATTATGAAAACTCAATTTAGCATAAAATTTATTATGTTTAATTAAATTTGTTTGATAATCAAATCCCATAAATTCTAGGCATGGAATGAACTGATGCAAAAGACACTTTCTGCGTATAAGGTCTATGTGATCTATTCTATTAGTTTATCGATGATAAGTTAAAGTACTACAATTCACTAGTGGTATAGATTTGGTGTAAAAGCAATCATATGGTAAATATGTACATGATTATTTGTTGCAAATTGTGCCTTGAATCTCTAGCAGACCTTCCATCAAAAAGTTAGTAGGGTCTCGTTAAATAAACACGAAAGGTAGGAAAAAAACATCTACCCATCATCATCCAATACAGAAACACATTCACTATCTTCCAAACACAAACAGAAAGGGAAACCTTTACACCATTTGCAAAACAAAAAAACCCACATTAACTCCAAAATGTAGGAGAAAAATATAGCATAATAAGGAGGGTTTTAGGTAACAAAAAAGAAGAATAATAAGTACCAACACAGGACACGATGCTTCGTCGATGGTGAGGATCTCAAGATAGGAGACGACCACAAAAGAGGAGATGATACTTCTTCAATGGATTATGATGAGGAAATACGACGGCTAACACGAAAATGAAGACAACTTCATTTTCGTGTTAATAACCTAGTAAAAAATGACGTCATTTGTTGTTAAGGTAAACAACGTTGTTTTCGATTGAATCGAAAGAAATCAACCATTTGGTGAGGATTCAAAAACCTGTCACCAAATGGTTTGCCATTACCATTTGGCTTCACCTTTGGCTAACTAAATTCATATATTATTATATATAATATATAATATATAAATTATATGTTATAGTACAAATTTTTTATTTAATAAATAGATAATTATTATTAAATAGAGTAATATATATTACATAAGTAAGATATGAGAAAATTTATAAATTACGTAATAATTCATAAATCATTATACTAGCTACAATTATTATATATATATATTCATATAACATTATATTAATTACCATATATGATAATAATAATAATAGCAATTTAATTAAAAATAGCATATGGGACCTTTGGCTACGTTTTCATTGGCGACGAATCATAATTTTAATTTTAATAAGATTAATGTCATAAATTTAAGTTAACTACTATTCTTAATGATTAATATTTGTTAACAATAATACAATGATTGTATAACTATAAAAATAAAATTAGCGAACAAACATGTCGTTTATATTTTTATGAAAATTTTAATATGTATATTTTCATAATTTCATGTGGACTCACAAAACTTTATTTATTATATATAATTCCTATAGTAATTTATGTTTATGATATATTAAAAAATTTAGCAAAATTTAAAAATCTATAAAAAAAGTATTGAATTAGTGACGATTTTGTATATTGGTAGCCAAATATACAACTACCAATTTAATATTATTCATATTGATTGTAAGTATAAAAATAAATTTACTTAACAACAATGTCATTTAAAAAAATTTGTAAAACAAAACAACACAAAATTTATGCATACTACATTTCTTTATACTTTTTTATTATAAACTTTTAATATATATGATATGAAAATTTTATGTGGTCTCACAAAACTCTATTTATTATGTATAAATTCTTTA
The DNA here is from genome assembly GCA_027563825.1 of Erythroxylum mucronatum. Taxonomy (NCBI): domain Eukaryota; kingdom Viridiplantae; phylum Streptophyta; class Magnoliopsida; order Malpighiales; family Erythroxylaceae; genus Erythroxylum; species Erythroxylum mucronatum. The sequence continues at coordinate 21,723,195 of JAOSBP010000006.1, read as the reverse complement.
CAATTTTATAAAAATGTTATATTACAAAAAATACCAAAACTATAAAATTTTAAAAATTTATATTATTGGCGACGATTATGTAAAATCATCACCTATTGTGTAACATTTGGTGACAAATTTCTAAATTTGTCACCAAAAGTTACAAACTAAAAAAATTAGATGAAAATGATGTTATTTGTTCAACGACAAATGATGTCGTTTTGTCAACGTTATAATCCTCCCACTCATCCCTTTCTCCCCATTTCATTTTTGCCTCCTCTTCTTTTCTATTGTCCTTCAACATTTTTTGGGAGAACCTTTGCTTGACATATTGTCTTCTCTTCATCCATTCATCATCTTCGTTTTATCTTCTATCATCTCCCTGTAATTGTAGTCGAGGTAAGTAGTTTGTTTGATTTTGTATTGGGTTTTATTTTTCCTTTCAATTTTGTTGTTAATTGGTATGTTCATGGTTGGTTTTTAGGTGAACCTTTGAGTTGTTTACATATAAATGGATTGTTAATGTTGTTTTTATGTGTTAATGTTGGTAAAGAGAGGGAAAATAAAGATTATTTGTTGTTAGTTAGGTTTAATTTTTGATGGTTATAAGGTGTTCGATGAAAGTCCTCTTATGTTTTTAGTGTTTTGTTTTGATATGGAATGAATTACCTTTCTACACATGCTTTGAGTGTTCCATTTTTAGTGTCCAAAGCATTCAAGAAATGTTAATGTTGTTGGACTGTTGATGTTATTTGAGTGCTTTGTTTTTAGTGTTGAAAACATTTGAGAAATTTAAGACCATTAAAATTTGTAATAAACGTGGTCTCCAAATAAAGAGACATAAAAGAACTTATGATACATATTTAAATAATAATAAAATAAACAATAAATGTATAAATGATCCCAAGTTCATTATGTTGTTATTCTAATTATTTTTATTATATATTAGAAAACCAGTGAGAAATCATTTTATAATATCATTATAGATATTCAATATAATAGCACTTGGTAGGAACAAGGGAAAGAAGGTGACAACTAATGAAGTTGTTTGTCCCTTACAACAACTAGATCAATCTGACCTTATCCAACAACAATAACTCACTTCATCCACCAATGAAACCAATTAGCAACAACTCTATCTACCTCAACTAATGCTGAGGAATCTTTAGGTCTGTTAATATTTACCACCTATAATTAGACTTATGCTCAAATACATATTTACATGTTTAATGCATTTTTTTATCATTATTCTTTTGTTGTGAGGTTCCAATACCGGTATCAGAAAAAGAGTTAGAGGTATCACTAAAGGTTCTGAGTTGCAACACTTGAATGTTGTAATGAATAGCAAGTTGTTTGTGCATATTAATACCTTGCAAGGTCGTCTTGTTGACAAGATTCAATCGGCAAAATTGTCCAGTGAGTTACGATCATTGTTAGGACTGAATTGCCTTTCCTTTAGCATGCCAAGCAGTTGAAGCAAGACAACTTGCTATAGATTGCTTTGGACAAAGTTTCAATAAATTTTCAATATATTTAATTATATGAAATTTTGTTTTAATTATTTAAAGATTAATTTAACTTTTACTTGTTCTTCACATATGAAGCTCAATATAGTCGATATCAAGAATCCTCAAGTTTCAAGCTGTGTGAGCTCACTGTTAAGCAAAGGGTTAAGGATTATCGTTATCGATTACATAAATACTAGGAGGCAAAGAGACATGTTCCCAAACAGGTGACTCCAAAAAATTGGAGCCAAATGTGTAATTGTTGGGTCTCTACCAACGTTAAAGTTTGTCTTCTTTCTTGTGACATATGCTTCCATTAATCTTGTTACACAATTTAATGACTATTTCTTTTCTTTATTTAAGAAAAGTGTGAGAAAGCCAAAGTTAATAGAGGAAAAATGAAAACCATCATAGTTAAGGCTCCAAATCATTTATTGTCATACGAAATGAATTTGTAAGTTTTTTGTTTAGAAGTTATAATTATATAAGTAAATATAATATTATTTATTATTTTTCAATTCTTTTTTTTAATAAAATAGATTCAGAACGAACTACATGGAGAAGAGTGTGATAGGATCACATTCTACAAACTGACACATTACAAGGAAGGTGAAGGCTGGATATCTGAAGAAGCGTAGAATAATTATTTAAGGATAAAAAATTGTTTAAATTTTAACTTTAGTTATTTATGTAATACTAACTAATAATATTTGAATTAAATATTAGTTTTGTTTTTTAAATTTTAGAATAAGATGCAAGAGTTGTTGCAAAGATCATTGTCTAACGGCAATGAGCCAAATGTAGATGACATTTGCAACAATGTGATTAATACAAGATCTGACTACATCAAAGGTCTTGAGTTTGACCGTAAGCCAACTGTTTCATCCTCATCAAGACCAGCATATGTTGACCGTCTTCAAGAGGAGAACCTGTTGCTTATGGCTAAATTAGAAAGTAATTAATAAAAATTAGAACATATTGAACAAAAGTTCACTAAGCTTGCAAAGACAGTCATACAAATAATGGGTTCAAATTATGTAAGTAGTAGTGATGTTGAAAACGACTCTTAGTACACATAAGTATTATTGTTAATGTTTGTAATTAACATTTAATGATATCTAATTGTTTATATAAAATGATTCTAATTATATTTTCTTATAATAAATTATAAAAATATAAATATTAAAAACAATAACATTGATTAAAAATGTGAGTAATAAATAAAATTAACATGATAACATTGTTAGCAATAATGTTTAGTAAAAATTAAAAATGTAGCTAAATTTTTTTTGCAACATTTTATAAAACGTCTTTGGTTACGTTTTACAAAACGTAGCTAAAAATTTTTACTTACAAAAATATAATTGTCACAAATAATGTTTGGTGACATAACAAATTTGTTGATAAAAGTTATTACCTACTTTCATGTTCATAGTAACGTTGCTAATAAAATTTTCCATGTAACAGAAGCTTAACAAAATATCATCAGCGACGATTTTTCTTATCATCGCCTATCTGTTTTTGCTACGTATCATTCTCATTGCAAGAATTTGAAAAAAAAGTGTTGCCTATAGTTTTCTCCTATAGTGATTTTGTGATGATATGTTCGACAATTTTGTATCGTTGTCAAATATTTTTAGCGAGATTTCTGTAATTTTTGTGAAAAAATATTCGTCACTAAAAGCCTATTCTGTTGTAATGAGGCTTCTTAATGATATAGTTTGATGATATGTAAGTTAATTATTTGCTAATTGTTTATATTAAAAATCATGCAAAAGTTTGGTGATAAAAATATTTAAGAGGAAGGTTTGCGAATTTAATTAGAATACACAAAGATGTTTAACTGAAGAGGATTTTAAACATAGAACTTTACTCAGTTTTACAATTAAAAAATAAGTTAATTAAGTACAACATAAATGTTCAATTTATTATAAATACAATTTTAGTGTCAGCTACTTAACTCCTAACGTTAGACTTATTAATATAGCACAACACATAAATTAAATTCACCACCATTTTTGCCACATTACTATATACATCTAAAAACACAAATTATGTTATTTTATCATAAGGGAATACATATTTATGATTTACAAAAAAATTAATAAAAAGATAAATTACGTTTAAAATTATGAAATTTCCTAATTTTACAATACTAGTAAGAACTATAAAAATAACAATAAAATGCTCAAACTTTTAATATATTGTATAATTAGCCCGTTGTTAACTCTATAGTTAGCAGTGTTGACATAACTTGCCACGTAAGTAGGGCCTTTTAATAGGTCAACACCTGCATGGCATATAATAATATACATCAAGAATCAAATTAGAAATTTAAAAGGAAAGAGGAACCTAACTTTTAACTTAACACGTAAAAGAAGGTTTTCTCTTTTGTCAAGTCTTAACGGAGAGCATTGTAGGACTTGAAATCCTCTTCTAGGAAGAGTTTAGCCTTTCTCTGTCCATAAAATCTTAAGTACTTTCCTCTTTACTTTCTATGTTAATCCTTAATAAATGCATGTATTTTGTTAATAAATTCTTACGAATATGTGAAAATGGCAATTGATATGGAACTTCATTAGTCATCTTCTAAACTTCCTACATCTCCAAATAAGATTATCCAATAGAACCTTTCCACTCCTAAGAGTGAGTTCAATATTGTTGGATTGGAAAAAGAAAGCATGCTGTATTTGGAGAAACGGTAGATGTCAAAACTTTTAAGAAATCATTTTGCAACGTGATATGTGCTTAATTGTTGATATTTTTAATCATTTACACTTAGCAATTATTGACATAAAAATGCTAAAGATACTAACTTTAATTCATATATGATTTTAGGTACAATTTGGGAGCAAATAAATTAAAGTGAGTCAAAAGTATCCCATTTGAGATATTTTCGGAAGATTTATTGTTGCTTGTCTTTATGGAGGAGGAAGAAGAAGAAAATAATTAAAGACAAGAAAATGAAAAATAAAAGAGCAACGCGCAAGAGAAAAATGAGAAGAGCAAATTAAATTATCACGAAACAAGAGGATTTGAATCAGCTGGAGGTGGCATTTTAATTGAAAAGGCGTGACCATGAGGCGTCATTTTAAGAGCAGCAAAAATTAAACCAACAGAAGACAGCAATAAAATGAATCAATAAGCTAGAGACACAAGGAGCTGGAGGCAGCAAATTAAATGGGAGAGCAGGCAATTAAATGGGCCCATCGAATCATAGCTTCATACACAATAAATTGGAGCAAAATTAAAAATTAGACAGCAATAGATAACGGGAGTGACGCAATACAAGAGAACCAAAGCACGCAAGTCACGCAGCAGCTGGGAGTGTAGCGGCGTTGAGTGACGGACGGACAAAAAATTAAATGAGAATAAGACGAGGGCAGAATGCATGTGAAGGTAAGGGCGCTAATGTGTGGAAAAATTAAAAGAACAGTGGGCGGTGCTAAAAGCTACAGCAACAGGCGCACAACACAGGAATAAATCAGCGCAAGTGAGGAGAGACGCAGAGAGCAGGTGCGCTGCGTCAACTACGGAGACAGGTGAGGCGCAGACACGAGGGCTTGGCTGGAGCTTCACGTGGAGAACAGATGCACGCAAGCACAATGAGCTACAGGAGAATGTAACAGGCGCAGGAGAAAGCAAGGAGCTCAGGAGACTAACATTTTAATTGAGGAGTTTCAATCTTAAATGGTCCAATCATGAACAGTAACAGAAACTTGTAATAGTGAAAAATCAAAGGGGTTTTTAGGTAGGCATAAAGATGGGGGTTAAAGCTGTTTGTCGAAAAATACCTATGAAGGGCTAAACATCTCGACGCCAGTTCGGAGGTAAATTCGACGCCAACGACCCGGGTTATGTTTTTTTTAATTATTTTGTTGTTTCTTTCTCTCGTTAGGAATTGATTGTGTTATCCAATTTTAACTGATTTGGGTTTTGTATATGGATAATCGGATTTTCGTAATTGTTCAGTTATTTGTGTATGAACCTGTTGAGTATTGTGTTTTGGTGATTTTAATGCGTTCATTGGATTGCTAATTGCAAACCCATTGCTAGAATTTTGATATAATCCGTAATTGTTATGTTGAAATTCATGTGTAGCGACTAATGAT
>JAOSBP010000006.1:21639435-21660341 GCA_027563825.1 Erythroxylum mucronatum | reverse complement strand
CGACACCAAACCGCTCCGCTACAAGGGTCTCTGTAGCGGATAGGTGCCGCTCCGCTCCGCTCCTCCGCGATAGCGCCACGATCGCCCGCTATTAACTACTCTGGTTTTAGGAATTTTATCATATCCATTATATTGATAGATATATGAAAATATACAAGTACGTGTGGAAATAATCAACCATAGATCTGCAACTAAATGCCTACAATCAAGGTAATAAATAAGGAAGGAAATAATGAAGTTTTGACATCAAATTTCATAGACCCCTGTCATTAACACCAACTCTCCAACACTCCCCCTAAAGCTCGTGAATGTATATTGATCATTCCTAGCTTGCATATATTTAACTCAAAACTCGCTCTAAGAAGTGCTTTTGTGAGGACATCAACTTCTTGTGAACTGGTTGGCACATAGCATAAACCAATCTTCCTACTCTCATTCTTAGTCTTGACAAAATTTTTGTTAGTCCAAACATGTCTCATTTGATCATGTTAAATAGGGTTGTGAACTATTGCAATAGATGAATTTTTTTTTCTTTTCAAAATGTTCAAATATGATAATAGCCTATGAAGCCAAATATGTTCTCATATCCCTTGTATAAACGTCCTATACTCTGCTTTTGCACTACTTCTGGCCACAACAGTTTGTTTCTTGCTATGCCATATAATAATGTTACCCTATAGTGGACTTAGCATCTTCAACTAAACCAACCCAATCAGCATCCACAAAACCTTCAATCTCTTGAATCTCATTCTTCCAAAACAAGATGCCAATTTCTAGAGTTCCTTTAAGATATTTGAGCACAATGTCTTTTTGTGGGAGCATGCATGAACTAACTAACTTAACTTGCACTACAAACAATGTTAGGTGTGGTAAGTGATAGGTAGATTAGCCTCCCAATTAGACATTGATAACTTTCCTTGTTAGTTTTAGGATCATCTGCAAAGATATAATGTTTCCAATTTCTTTCTAAAGGCATGCTAGCAGGTCGGCAACCAAGTTTACTAGTTTCCTTCAACAGATCTAGAATATATTTCCTTTGAGAACCATTTCATCAACGTATACAATCAAAATTGACCTCTTCCCATCTTCAAACAATTTAATAAACACAATATGATCTGCTTGGCCTTGCTTGTAGCCAAATTGTCATATTTATGCTGAATTGGGTAAAACCAAGCCTTAGGAGACTACTTAACGTAGGACAAATAGAAGAAGTAGTAACTAGTAGCTAAAAATCACAAAATTAGGAAATATGGCTGATATTAGGCTGTTGAAATATCAAGTTTCAGACTGAATTTTAGCTTGAAATGCTAAATTTTTGATTAGGTATAGATGGGATTTTAGGGCTTGATGCTGGAAATTTTAGGCTAGGATTTTAGGTTAAATATGGCTGAATTTTAGGTTAGGTTTGCTGGCATTTAACAAGGAATACAAACAATGGAGGGTAGAAAACTAGGAATCACTCATAGGGTCTAAGAATAACTCTTAGAAGAAAGCATATCACCTTCTAGTTGAAAAATCAAGTTTATAGAAAAAATTCAGGTTCTCTTATCATTGAAGGGCTGAGTATACACACATTTATAGAGAAGTTCTTACAACTCTTCTTCTAGTAGGCAAAATTTTCTAACAAATTTAAATCCTATTCCAGTAAAAATTCTATAAATAAGTCCTAAACAACTAGGATAACATATCTAAAACTAGAATAATATAGTTATCCTACTACTACTTCCTATCTAATAAGGAATCTCAACATAATCTAAATTTCAGCCTTTGTTGCCTTTGTTGTCAACTCATTTCTCATCCTTCATCCCACCATTGACTAATTTTTCCTCTTTTATTTCTTCTATAGATTTTATGCTCTTTTGCATCACTACTTTAGACTATACAATAACCATCACTACCATAGATTTTAACCTCTTTGAAGATTTGTAAGGATAAATCAGATAATGATGAATTGGTTGCTTTGCAATAATGAATGATTCATAATGAAAAGAAGAGACATTCTTATTAATAAATAAGGTATAAATGCTTCATACAAGGAAAACTATGATGGATGAAACGTTTATGCCATAACATCACATCAAACTTAGAAAAAGTAGATAAAAAAGGACTTGGGGTGTTTTTGGTATGGGAGAAGAACTAGTAAGATAGTAGAGATCGTATCGCTCCTCAGCATTGCCAATTATCCTCCCCAGATAAGGATCTTTAAATATACACTGATCACAAAGAAAGATTACTGTGCAATTTAATAATAGAAAGAAGATTATATTTTAAACTAGGAACATGAAGCAAAACTGTCAAATGAATTCAATGGCAAACATCTCTAATCCCAACCACCATAAATGTATTGCCATTTGCTACAAAGACAAATTATCAACATATTTTTATAATTTGAGAACATATTATAAGGCCCGTCAAATAATCTGAAGCACCAGTGTCAACAATCCATCCATTAAGAGCATCCTTTTGTGATAATAAAGAGGGCAAGATAATATCTCATTATGTCATTGCTACCGCAGTGGTTGATGCCAAATATTCAAATTGTTGTTCTTGGCTTAGGAGAGCCTTTCCTGCTACTTTTCCCGAAAGGAACACATGATGGAACACCTCTAACACACCCGTGTGCAAGATCGTGTCTAATTTGTTAGTTTGTCCCAAGGGAAACATGGATTGGTACATGTATGTGTCTAACTGGCTAGTTGAGAGGAACAAATGTTAGTATATACCTATGTTTAAGGTCATTTCTGACTCCTACTTTTTTTCTTCTTTCTTCTTTGACATAAAAGACATCAAATAGAGAAGAAAACATCATAGCATAAGTGCTTTAACATGACTTTGTCTCTTATTGGAATGACGAATGGACACGAACAATAGACGAATAAGAACAATAGAACAAGCGTACAAATGAACACAACTTCATTTCTAATGTCAATGAAAGGGGGTTTTTTGTTTTTTTTTGGGTTCAATGGGAAGACCAACTCTAAAACCATGAAACAAAGACAAGATGAAACAAATACACAATAAAGATAGGTTCTAAGAATTTTTTTCCATATCCATTGTGATGATAGATATATGAATATGTACAAGCACATGTGGATGTGTTAGAAAAAAAAATTAGTTTGATTTCCTTTCCTAAATTCTAGTTGTTTCTATTTTTTGAATAGAGAACCCGAATCCCTAAATTGGGGTTAAGGATCCTTAGAAATAAGGAAGTGTAAATTTTAGTTACTATATTTAGGTTATTTCTGTTTTTATTAGTCTTTTCCAAGGGGACAAAGTACCCTATAAATTCAATGTATTCTATCATAGATATACATGAGAGAAAATAAAGTTTTCCTAAAAAATCCTACAAGGTATCAAAGCCATAGCGTTCAAATCTGAAAAAAGGCAAAGACTGCCATGACTGGTGCAAGCAGAACCCAAAACACATAAGAGGTTACCTCTGAAACCAACCCAAACAACTCTTTCTATACTGGTGTTGATAATATAAACACCAATTCTTCTTTACAATTTTTTGTTCAAAAACTGAACGGAAGAAACTACCTTGAGTGGTCTCAGTCTGTCAAACTTGTACTCGAAGGTAGAGGAAAACTCGGGTACATCACTGGGGAACAGAAGCAGCCAGAAGAAAAGGAGCCTGGCTTTAAAAGATGGAGGGCAAAAAATTCCTTGGTAACAGCATGGCTTCTAAATTCGATGGAGGCAACAATTGCAAGGCCGAAAATGTTCCTGCCAATAGCCAAAGCAGTGTGGGACTCCATTCGGCAAACGTACTCAGACTTGGAGAATTCTTCACAGATTTTTGAATTAAAATCAAGGCTTTGGCAATCCAAGCAAGGAGATTGTGAGATTACCGTGTATTACAATGAGATGGTGGCTCTTTGGTTGGAACTAGATCAATGTTATGAAGATGAATGGGAGAATCCAAATGATTTTGCAAGGTATAAGAAAAGAGAAGAGATGATCATGTCTATATGTTCCTTACAGGAGTTCATAGGAGCTTAGATAAGATAAAGGAAAGAATTCTTGGCAAAAAACCACTTCCCTCAATTCGTGAGGTTTTTTCAGAGTTACATCAAGAAGAAAACAGAAGGAGAATCATGCTCAGCAATGTTGCACCACCAACCGAGGCTGAGAACTCATCTCTTGTATCTTGGAACTCAAGAGGGACTAATGAAGACGGAGAAAGGAAGAAACGGCCATGGTGTGATCTTTGTAGAAAACCATGGCACACTAAAGAAACATGGTGGAAGATTCATGGGAAGCCAGCACATTTAAAGAAAAAACAGGAAAGGAATTCAAACCACAACTGATGATTCTTAAGAGCAATCAATCAACTCAGATGAGCAACCTTTCACAAAGGAACAGTTAGAGCATCTGCACAAACTTTTTAAACCTCCACAATTCTCTGTTGCTCCTTCATGTTCTCTTGCAGCCCAAGGTAATTCTTGTATCACAGCCCTCTCTAGTTTTGGTCTTTCTCCTAGTCCTTGGATTATAGATTCCAAAGCAACAGATCACATGACAAATTGCTCCCAATTGTTCTCATCATATAATCCATGTGCAGGAAACAAAAAAATTAAGATTGCTGATGGATCTTTTTCGGCAATAGCCGGGATTGGTTCAATCAAAGTTTCCCCGCTTATAACTCTTTGTAATGTGCTTCATGTTCCAAAATTGTCTTGCAATCTTCTTTCTATCAGTAAAATAACCCATGATCTAAAGTGTCAAGCTAATTTCCATCCAACTCATTGTGAGTTTCGGGAAACGACCTCGGGGAGGATAATTGACAGTGCTAGGGAAAAAGGAGGACTGTATTTCTTTGAAGATGGAACAATCCCAAGTAAACTACTAGTCAGTAGTTTATGCTTTGAATCTGAATTTTCTTCTAGTAATCATGAAATAATGCTATGGCACTATAGACTTGGTCATCCAAACTTTCATTACTTAAGACATCTATTTCCTCCTCTTTTTATTAATAAAAACCCATATTCATTTTAGTGCGAGATTTGTATGTTTGCAAAACAACACCCAGCATCTTATCCTCCAAGTCCATACAAACCCTCTAAACCATTTTGTTTAATTCATAGTGATGTTTGGGGTCCTCCAAGAACACCAACAATTCTTGGGAAAAAATGGTTTGTCTCATTTATAGATGACCACGCTAGAATAAGTAGGGTACATTTATTGAAAGAAAAATCTGAGGTTGAAGAAGTTTTTAAAAACTTTTATACCATGATTCAAACACAATTTGATGAAAAAATTCAGATCTTTAGAAGTGATAATGGGAAGGGATTTTTTAATAAGACTTTGGGCTTTTTTTTTTTGAAAAGGGAATTATTCATCAGAGTTCATGCAATGATACCCCCAAACAAAATGGAGTTGCGGAGAGAAAAAACAAACATCTACTAGAAGTACCAAGAGCATTACTTTTCACAAATAATGTTCCAAAGTACCTTTGGGGTGAAGCTATTCTCGCAACAACCTATCTTATTAATCGAATGCCCTCAAAGATTTTAGATTTCAAAACTCCTTTACAAGTTTTTTCAAAAAGAAAAATTCAGCCTCTCGAATAGTATCCGATTTACCCATTAAACTCTTTGGATGCACAGTTTTTGTCCACAATCATGACCCAAACCCAAGTAAACTTGATCCTAGAGCTCGGAAATGTGTTTTTGTAGAATATTCACCAACTAAAAAGGGCTATAAATGCTATGATCCTACTTTCAAAAATATGTTTGTTTCCATGGATGTATCCTTTTTTTGAAACGACCCCCATTTTTAAGTCTCCTCTTCAGGGGGATAAAAATAATGAAGATCCGACTTGGGATCAAATCAAAACCTTGGTGAATGAAGATCTTTTCCAGATTCAGAATAATTCAATATCTGAACCTGTGTCAAACATCTCACCAACAAAGTCTGTTTTAACTCAACCCTAACAAGACCAAAGTGAAAAAACAGAAGATGGGCCAAGTCTTGTCCTAGCCGAAAATAATGGTTCCTTTGAAGGAGAAGAAAGAAAGAAAAAATTCGAATTGGTTTACACCTGGAAAAACTTGACTCAGGAACAGATGTCTGAAAAGTTCCCAGCAAGGCCAAGATTCCAACTAGGGGTAGGACTGAAGCTCTTTGAGTATCCCTCTTTCAGTTCAAAACTCTCCAGGTGATACTCCCTACTTACATTCTATTTCTGAAGAAAAGCCCATTACAGAACTTTATATTCCTATTGCTCTTCGGAAAGGGGTTAGGTCGTGTTCTAAACACCCAATGTCAAAATTTGTGTCTCGTAAAAACCTATCTCCTGCTTTCTCCTTATTCACTAATCAAATGTCACTTGTGGAGATTCCAAAAAATGTTCAAGATGCTTTATATAGGTTCCTAAAAGATGAGAGCTCTTGAGAAGAACAGAACATGGGAAGAAGTGGATTTGCCAAAGGACAAGAGGACCGTAGGGTGTAAATGGGTATTTACAATAAAATACAACTAGGATGGATCCCTAGGGAGATATATAGTCCGGTTAGTTGCTAAAGGCTTCACCAAGACGTATGGAATCGATTACATGGAGACCTTTGCTCCAGTAGCAAAACTTAACACTGTAAGAGTGCTTCTTTCATTGGTTGCCAATCTAGATTGGCCTTTACAACAATTATATGTCAAGAATGCATTCTTGAACAGAGACTTGGAAGAAGTTTACATGGATGCTCCACCAGGCTTCGAAGAAAAATTTAACTCGAAGGTATGCTGATTAATTAAGCCCCTTTATGGTTTGAAGCAATCGCCCCGAGCTTGGTTCGAGAAGTTTACTTGTTCGGTGAAAAGGCAAGGTTATACACAATCTCAAACAGATCACAGAATGTTCTTCAGGCATTCATCAAGTGGAAGAATCACAGCCTTAATAGTCTATGTCGATGACATTATCTTGATAGGCAATGACTTAGAAGAGATGTATCGCTTAAAGAAGAATTTGGCTACTAAATTTGAAATCAAAGATTTAGGTTCTCTCAAATATTTCCTAGGAATAGAAGTAGTAAGATCAAAAGCGGCGGATTGTCGTTAGCCAAAGAAAGTATCTACCAGATTTGTTGAAAGAGACAGGGATGAGTGGATGTAAACTGGTAGATACACCAGTGGAACCAAATGTGAAACTGGGAAATAGCAAAGGAGGATGCCCAATGGATACAACAAGATATCAGAAGTTGGTAGGTAAGTTAATTTATTTATCTCACACTCGGCCAGACTTAGCCTTCACAGTCAGTCTTGTGAGTCAATTTATGCACTCACCTACACAAGAATACCTTGAGGCTACCTACCATATTCTACGATATCTGAATAAATCTCTAGGAAAAGGCCTGTGTTTTAGAAAAAATAATCAATTCAGGATCAAAATCCACACTGATGCAGATTGGGCTGGGTCACTAATTGGAGCTCAACAACAGGATACTGTTCCTACGTGTGGGGTAATCTGTTAACTTGGAGAAGTAAAAAGCATAGTGTAGTAGCAAGAAGTAGTGCTGAGGTTGAATATAGAGCAATGGGCAATGGTGTTTGTGAAATACTATGGCTGCAGTGGATATTAAAAGAGTTAAAGTTGCCTTTAGAGACTCCTATGAAGTTATTCTGCGATAACAACGCCACAATCAATATAGCAAATAACCCAGTGCAACATGATCGAACTAAACACGCTGAAATTGATCGACGTTTTATCAAAGAGAAGCTAGATGGAGGATTAATCTGTATACCATTTGTTCCAACAAAATAACAAACAGCAGATATCCTCACAAAGGGACCGAGCAAGCCATCATTTGATTTCCTTATTAGCAAGTTAGGTTTGCATGATATCTATGCACCAACTTGAGGGGGAGTGTTAGAAAATAAAAGATTTAGATTGATTTCCTTTCCTAATTTCTAGTTGTTTCTATGTTTTGAATAAAGGACCCGAATCCCTAAATTGGGGTTAAGTATCCTTAGAAATAAGGTAGTGTATAATTTAGTTACTATATTTAGATTATTTCTGTCTTTATTAGTCTTTTCCAAGGGTACAAAGTACCCCATAAATTCAATGTATTCTATCATAGATATATATGAGAGAAAATAAAGTTTTCCTCAAAAATCCTACAGGATGCATATGAAAATAATCAACTACAGATCTGTAACTAAATGCCTACAATCATGAAGGAATAAGGAAGATTTGACTTCTATTCCATAGAATCCTATCATTAACACCAATACTCCAACATGATGCTTTCTTCTAAAAGTGACTCTTAAAACATAACAATGATTCCTAGCTTCCTACCCTATGAGTGATTCCTAGAACTATCCATTGTTTGTTTCCTACGATAAAATTCAAACAATTTCAGCCTAAGTTTCTAGCAATTCAAATCTGAAGTTTCAACAACTTTTACTGAAATTTCAGAACTGAAATCTGAAGTTCAAGCAGCCTAACAAAAACCCAACAGCCCAGATTTTCTAATTTCTGCGAGTTTTAGGAACTAGTTGATTTCTTTTCTACGGTCCTACATCAAAAAATGAAAATAAATCTAGTTCCACTATAGTACTGAAACTCTTTTTTCCAAATGGAAAAAGTGGGCAATGAAATGAATACAACAGAAACATGTCTACATTCATTGATAAATTTCATAATTGCAAATGAGCTTATACCTTGGCCTTTAACTTCTCGTTATCAGCCAACACCCAGCACTCATCTTCTTCTAGAATAAAAGGCTCATCCTTCTCATCAGTAGATGCCATTTCATACCCTTCAACAGCAGCTAATCTTCTTACAAGATAGTTATCTGATTTTGAAGGATCCTTCAGAACTACAACATCTCCAACAAAAACACGCCTGCCAATGAAGAATAAAATACTAAGATCATAATTTTAACACAATCTTCTAGAAAAGAACGAGAAAAGCAAAGATTCAAACAGCACATATCATTTTCCTTTTTGCATTTATCACTTCATTCAGGTGTCAACAGCTATTGCATTCACCAAGGCAGTTAAACAATAAATAAAGAACTTAATATGGTAGTGATACACATTAACTACGAAACTGGCAGGATTCCCTTTCATAGAGGATGAGTTTCCTTACGTTGGATCTGCAGCAGGTAATTTTCGAACCAGAAGAGTTCCCCCTTGCTCTCCTATTGTAGGAGCCATTTCATGTCCTTTATTCCAGTGCAAATATGTCAATTTTCCCTGGAATAGATTTTTCCAGATAGCATCTGAGACTTCTCTATCACTTATTTGACCTCTCTTATAACTCTGCACCACGTGAACATTGAGTCAGAGACTTCACAATAACCACAAGTATAAGATTTTTTTTCGAAGAGAACCCAAAAGGCACAAAGTGACCAACAAAACACCAGCCATTGAACATCTACTGACAACTTTGAGGAACAAGGAACAGAATTGCAATTTGGTAGAGTAAAAGCCAAGAAAATTTAGATTATCTGACTGTTCCTCGAATAGAAGCAGAGATCAAATGAGAAGTGGAAAGTATAGTCCCAACAAAACAAGCAAATTGCTTACAGATAAACGGAAATATAAAAAAGATTAAAACAATCCCGATTATTGTAGCCCAGCAAATCATCTCAACACCGCATTAATACCAATAATAACCCATTAAAGAATCAATCTTTGCGACAATTTTCTGCAGTGCTCACCTCATCAGATTAGATGAACAACCAGGACCAAGAAATGTAAAAAGAAAAAAAGAACCAGCAAAACGCATAATTGCAGACTTAGAGCCACCACAACCGGCATAAGCGCTCACAAGAAATCAACTCAATCATTATCATGTGTCCTCGATTGAAACAAGAAATCCAAAACGAAATACCAAAAGGCGTCAACTATACGAGGAGCACACATGGATAGGATCAGATACAGAAGCAGCACTTGGATAGGATCAGAAAAGCAATGCAACCTATCCCCGATCAACAAGAACCCAGGAATACTACACAGAAACAGAAACAAGTTATTCAATTGGAAAACCCACAACAATGTACAATAAAGCAAACATCAGGAACATTCTGCTATATGCCAGAAATTGAACCCAAGAGTCAACAAGATGAGCAACAACTTAAATGAATTGATTCAAGATCTGCAAACCCTAGAACGTCCGAAGGTCTCCATTGCCCAATTTCTTCCTCCATTTCCGACTCCAGACTAACAAAAATTTTAAGCACAACACATGGTGGACGTTTAACGCAAAACAGAGCAATGGAGTCCTTCGGAGGTAGCCACATTGTTCAGGCAAATAATGGTAAAATCTTACCCGAGGAAGAAAACTCCTTGCGTGCGAGAGAGTTGACCACCGTTCCACAGAGAAGAGTTGCGAGAAAGCCCAGCGTACGACTGCAAGAGACGAGGCTGTGTAGAAGATGGGAAGGAGGACGCGAGAGAGAAAGAAGATCCAAAAATCAAAGGTCTTGGGAAGATGGGAACGTGGACGTGCAGGAGAGAAAGAAGGTTAAAAAGGAAGAAATGAAAAATCACAGGTCTTCGGAAGTTCAGAAGGAAGACCCGCGAGACTGAGAAGGATGAATCTTCAAATGGGTTGGGGTAATTTTGAGAGAGAAGCGTTGGTTTCAGCCGGAGACAGGACAGGTGCTTTCTGTCCTTCAAATTTGCGAGTGACAAGATTTAATTGTCCCTGTCCATTGGAGACAGAGGACAAAAAACCAAGAACATTAACCAAACGCGTCTAGTGGACAAGATTATTGTGTCCTGTCAACTGTCCCCACTCTCGGAGACAGTAACCATACACTGGGTAAGTAAATTCTATCGATAACAGACGACATGTCTTTAAGAACAAAAAGATCTAAAAGGTGATTCGAAAGCAAGCAAAACAAATAACCAAATTCAAAATGCCTTCTTTTATGTAGCTTAAAGAACAAAACATAGTCGTAAATGGGAGTAGATCTTAATTTTTCTATTTTTTATTTAACTAACTTTTAAAAATTGAGTTGAAAAACAGACACGTGACATGGAAAAAAAATTTAACTCAACATCAACAAAAAACTTAACATCTAATATTTCCGTAATAAATTAAAGGTTGAAATATTTAAACATGACTTCAAACTAGTATTGCAAAATTAAGTTTGAATTTTTTTATAATTAACCCAATGATTAATAATAAAACTAAAATCAATATTTACAATTTTATAAGTCATTATCACAAATTCCAACATGGAATGGAATGGTCTGTTACGGGCGGGCCAGTTGATTAGGCAAATGAGGACGGCTTCTTGATGCTTCAAGCACAAGCAGAAAGCGCAGCATCATCTCCTTTCAACGCGAATCTTATTCAGCCACACCATTTGGGCCTCTAATTAACTTGAACTGATCAAACTAAGAAGAGTTTGGAACCTCTCTAAAATTAACTCCCATTGGCTTGGAGAAATTATTTTTTGGCTGCCAGTCTCATGTTCTATGAACTAGCCACTCGGTTATAATGTTTGTTATATCTTGCCGCTCCGGTTCGAATAGGAGATCATGCAACAATCCATCAAATAATTTCATGGTTTTGTCGGCTGAAGAGGCTTCAATGTACAGTTTCTCAGAAGCTACTGGATCGGTAACAGTGTCAGCAGTGCCATGCAGCACTAGAAAAGGAACTGTCAATTTTCTCATATTCTGCTGCAAGTAAGTGGCAACACGAAGAATCTCATACCCAGTTCGTACCCTAATCGAACCTGTGTACACAAGTGGATCTGAATACTTAGCCACTAGTGCCTCTGGATCACGAGAAACTGGCATTCCTTTCTTATTTGCCGCACCTACTTGGAACCTTGGCAATAATAGGGAGACAATTGGGGCCAGTACCTGCCATGAAATATAAGAAGACTTAGCAACAGAATAATTCAGTCGATTACTGCCACATAAACATATGTTCTTACCACAAAGATAGGATGGGATGGCTGAACTCCTACTGCAGGTGAAGTCAATACCACACCAGCTACACGGCTTGCAATCTTTTGATCCAGCACAGCCTGCAATTTTCCATGCAAATGTAAATGATAGATGTCCGATTTTGAGGCATATGTTGATTGATTAACAGATGTGCTTTCATAACCCGAGCCCAAGTGAAGCCCTTGTTTGGGAAGGCCAGCTTAAACATGTCCAAATTCAGTAACCGCATAAACATTCCACATTTCTGCTATTAAAAACTTAATTTTATTTGTGAAATTTACTGTTTCTAACAAACCTGTAATCACTGAATTCCAATCTTACCTTCAGGACAATGGCTGCACCAGTAGAGTGTCCAAAACAAAAGCAGGGGACCCCAGGATTTTCTGCTAAGATCTTTTCTAAAAAGGATTTCTATCAAAAGTTCAAAAAATGAGCACATTCAGATGCCTTTCTCCAGCACCAAAAGAACAATCAAATATGTAACATGCAACACAAGTAGCATACCAAATCGCTGACAGCATCATCCAGAGAATTAACATAAGCATGTAGCCCGTCGCTACCCCCATGCCCTGTTATGAAGAAAGAAACTATCACTTTTAAATAGGAGTGCATATAAAGAAAGAGAGAACATTTACTGAAAACTACAACATAAGGTAGCTAAAGAACACCGGCTCTAAATAGAAAAACCAAAGACTCGATGCATCTACAGCATCAAACTGTCAGAAGTCATAAAAAAAAAAAAGATTGTTTCGGTTTACACAACAAGAAGTGCATAGATATTTTTGCAGAAAAGAGAGAATTTTCTGCCAAAAAATTTTTTCACATTTGAAGTTGAGACATAAAACGAAAGACTGTCAACCAAGCAGCTTGAATAATTTCATATGTTATTGATTCAGTCATCCAATATTCGGTGGAATGTAGAAAGTAAACTGCAAGCCTATGCACGGATGCAGCTTGTGCAGGATCAGCTCAAAACCTTCATTTTGCTATTTCCAAACTTCTGATATGAATAATTTCATATGTTATTGATTCAGTCATCCAATATTCAGTGGAATGTTGAAAGTAAACTGCAAGCCTACACAGGGATGCAGCTAGTGCAGGATCAGCTCAAAACCTTCATTTTGCTATTTCCAAACTTCTGATAAAATAATTCAAGGAATTGGAAAATAGTGAAATCCACTCTCTGTTAACCTAGAGAACAAACTTTGTGACTATGGTTCTACATCTCTAAAACAGAAATATTTCAGTAGGACCAACTTTAAGAGTGTGCATCCTCCCTTTGGCAATTTCTTTAAGGGAATCTCAGATAAAAGCCACTCAAAAAATAAGCTTTAGAGTATGCATCCTCCCTTTAGCAATTTCATTAAGGGAATCTCAGATACAGGCCACTCAAAAAATAAGCTTACTTATTAAGATAAGCCAGACATGTTACTTTTTTGAACCAATGGACATCCAAGTCCCTGCAACATCCAAATATAGATGCATTGTTGTCGTGATCTCTAGACCATCAAACACTGATCATAATAAACCATAACTGCATGTCCCTTAGTAGTTATATTTTAAAATATTTAACTTTTTCGGCGTATAAAAAGAATATCTGCTTATTCTTGCTCGTAATGTTATTACCATCATTATTCCTATGATTATACTCTTAGAGATAAAATTTAATAAATGCAACAACTGTAAAATGTTGCTAACTACTTGAAAGCGTTTAACTAACTACAGTTTCCCTCTTTCCTACATTACGTGCTCTCATTTCTATCATGAATCTTGTGCAAAAGTTTGTACATACCATGGAGCAATAATCAAGGTAGCACTGCAACTTGAGTTTCATTTGTTGATCAATAAAGAGTATGAATACTACTACAGTCCTCTACGTCAACTTTAACTTTTTCTATTTTAAGTATCATAATCTTGCAGCTAACTCTGTCAAAAGATTTCAAGTTTTGCTCTTGATCACATAAACTTCTTATAACATTTTTGAGAGTAAAACTTAAACAAAAAGATTTAAGAGGATCATAATAGAGAAAAGTACAATACATAGAAGACTGATAAAAGTATCATCACATCAAATTCTGAATAGAGTTAATGTAAAGGACTTGATTTATGCCTGTTTTAAAGGAAATTATTTTCCTTAACATGGATTTACTTTATGGTAAAAAAAACTAAAAAATGAGTTGACCTGAAATGGGTACACATAGTAGACCGGAATAGAAGCTTGACCATCCCTTTCAGCTTACTATTCTTTTTAGCTTTATTAATCCTTATAAATGAATACTTATTTTATGTGTGTCTCTTTGAATTAAAGTGCTGCACTTCTAATGCTAGAATACTCTCCCTTTCCTTGGCAATTCCATACATTAAGAAAAGACCTTCATCTTCCTTCGTTTATTCTTAAAAACCCCAAACCCACCACCTCCCACCCCAACTGGACGGTGCACATCTAGCTCATTTTTAAATGATGTTCTCTACATTATCATATGATAGTTTACCACCAAGTAATCATTACTGCAGCCAACAACTTTGTTCACAACGTGACATTGTTACCAAACACAATATACGTTAGCCAAGAAAACCAGTATGGAAGATATTATCAACTAGATGCTACCAATATGTTGTCACAAAATGAAAAGGCCAATTCAAACCAAAGCAAGCATAATAGAAGGTAACTGTGAACTGCAGAACTGAAACATTTACCAACATCAAGGGAGTCTTTTCCAAACAAGTACAATGGAAAACTTCTGTAAATTAAGAAAACAACTTAATAACGGCAATCCCAAGTATATTCCAAACTTACCAATCCAATCCATTCCATAAACCTTAAGTCCGTGAGAATTCAGTTGCTTTGCAAAATCATTGTATCTTCCACTGTAGCAAAAAATAGTCATCTGAGCAAATTGTAAGGCACGGCATAAATGTATGCAAAGTTTCTAGCTGCAATAACAAACCTGTGTTCATTCAGACCGTGCATAACAACAACCAGTCCCCTGCAAAACAGGCCAGAATCACACGTAACATCAATTAGTACCATATAGCAACCAAATGAGTAATATGATGGCAAGAATCAGCTTAGGTCGTGGTAGTACTTTATGTCCATGACTCAAGGTTTAGTCTTAAGTAGTTCCACTTGTCTCTTTTTTGTTCATGGAAGCATATCTGGTCACGCGATAACTTTGGAAGATTAATTAGCCAAAAAAAAAATAAGTTATTTATTGATCATTTTCTTCTTACTAATACTAGTAGCATCACCAATAATTAGTCAATTTGGTTTCCAAAAATTTGTCTTTGCTCATTAAGTTAGAGATTTAGCCCTTACCTTTTTAAAAATAGAAAAAAGTTGAACAAAATTTCTCTTCAATAACTATTCTCTCAACGTCCCTGCCAAAGGACTGGTTATTATCATGTTCTCTATGAATATATTTTACCACAGAGTTTCGTATGCTGAAAACAAAAAAGCTCCTACAAGATTTTATCAATTGCTAGGCACGTTATGCACATCACAAACAACGAAAGTAAGAAGAATGAAAGAAATAGAATTGCGTGCCAAGTAATGATTATCAGGTCAGGGAATAACACAAGGCAGTAACAGAAAACTGTATAAAACTAGTGGTGCCTGGTGCTCATAAAGGGAGTAAGACAACAGGGGACCAGGAGAAGGAAAAATCATTGTATTGGGAAACAGGTATGAGCAAAAATTGGTCCGCGGATGGTCCTTGCTCCAGGGAATAAGAAGACCCATCTGCTCAGGCCATATTATTCCTTAGAGATGCGGCAGAATGCAGAGCAACAGTTTGCATAGTAAAGACAGAGCATGACGGTGACCCAAGTTGAACCCAACTTTTACTTTCAAATCCAAGCGGTGAAAGAAACGAGAAAAGGGAAGATAAGTAGATGAGTCTATCCCTAAATTCCTTACTCCATAACAAAAACAAGCCGTGTCCAAAGACCGCGGGTTAATTGTTGAATATGATATGCCGGTAAAAACACCCCTTTAACTTCACCAAAAGATTTAACAATTTGTTTCAAACGACTAAAACAAGGCATCCACTATTCCAAAAGTTATAACTTTCTCTTATGTTGGACCGAGCACTAGAACTGCAGGGAACAGGGCAATTTCACCCAAATAAAAATCAAAATCAACCAAGACTCTTGGATCGCCAAAGAGATTATAGTAGCCAACATAGTAAATCTTGTTCCTGATGTTCCAAAGAAAAAAAATCCAATTTCCAATTATCTAATTAACTTTTACATCTCCATGCATTTTTTATTTAAATCACCCGTGGGAAAACCAGTGCTTAAAATTGTTTTTAACATGCAGAAATTCCCCAAATTACCCTATTTAACAACTTACTAAATCACACAGGCCATCACAAATCACAAGTTTCAACCCAGAAGCTATAAAAATTAAGAAAACAGAAAAAAGTGTAATCACCTGATATTGACAGAAACAGGAGTCCACGACTGCGTAAAAAGGGTATCACCCCTGGAGGTAGCAAACAACGAAAACTCCCTCACCGAAGAAGGGTCGTTGTCCTGCAACACTCTCCGAACAGCCAAGGCCCTTCGGGCAGCCACCTCCGGATCAACCACCGCGTTGGTCTTCCACGGCACGATCCTCGCGGGGACCCGCACCACACCCTTCCGCTGGCCGCCGCTAATCTCCTGCGGCATCATCTTCTCATCTTCCATGGACGCCCCCACCACCGCCTTTCGTCTCCGGCCTCGGAACGGCAAGAGCAGAATCAACAGGATGGCGTTTATCAACAGTAACAGACTCCTCAACGCCTTAAGAGAAAACAGAGCACTGATACGGCCGCTTGCTCCGGACGTTAGAATAGCGTCGCCGGCACATGCCCGAGAAGAGTGTCCGGTGGCCATGTGTGGTGACGGTGGAACGTTGGTGAGAAGAAGAGGCACAGATTGCGGGGGTTTGGGGTGTGTCGGAAAAATTCTGTTGTTATAAGCTGTGCGATACGGAAATGAGAACTTGAGCGGAAATGTTGCAACTTTAGATGGTTCTAATGCAGGTATCATAAGCAACGTTGGTGCTCCGCAACTGATCATAAATAGATTCCCACAAAAACTGAAAGAATTAATAATAATAGTTAAAGATGGCTGCAAATATAAAAAGGATTTATATACAGAGCTTTTGAAGAACGTTGAAATTAAACAATGGCTAATTATGGTGTTAATTTTAAAAATTAAAACTGAAATGAAATAATAAGGTTGGCATTGGCGGAGAGAACGGAAAAAAAAAAGCAATGTTAAATCAATGGAAGTGAAACTTTGGTTGGTCTAGGATATGACAGGTGTCGTTTGGCTGTCTACAGAAGATGGATTTTGGTGGAAGGTACTAGGTTAGAGGAAACTAAATGACAACTGACATGATGACATACGGTGGGATGAGGGCGGCGTAGATAATGATGCGGCGACTTGCCACTCTGTCAGAGTTTGGGATCGCGCATGCTTTTTGTTGAACAATGCGTGTGGTCATGACTCCTGACGTTCCTTTGTCCTGAATTTAATTAAAAATGTAAAAGTACTAATGCATTTCAATAAGGTAAGAAAGAATAGAAAACGAAGGTCGTTGATATTGATATCCAATTTTCGATTCGATTACAACCACACCAAATCTACCCAAAAGATATTATGCTGATAGCTGTTATCTGTACTGTTTCCACTTTGTTCTTAAATTCATTGCGTTATTCTTATAAAACATTTATAAATTCTTCTCATCTAATCTTCCTCTTAATTTATTTATTTTCGTTGACGAAACAACCACATGTCCGCCAGAATCAATAAGGCCATGGAGCTTAACTAAACTAATGCAAATCACCTGACCAGAAGATTTGGTCGATGCAAAAGTGAACCAATTTATTTACATCTTTTATATTAATAAGTATAATATCTAATTTCATTACTTTCATGTTTAATTACTCAACTTCATTCATAGCATATAACTTTTTTTAAAAAATATTCAGAATACTAAATTAAATAAATTATTTAAAATTAAATTATGTAAAAAGGTGATCATATGACGCACTTTCTTTTTATTGTTAATTTTATCTTAAAATTTTTCCCTAGTATCTTTTCTTTTCTATTATAATTTTTTAAAATTTCTTAATTCATTTCTCTAATATCTTAATCTCAAATTTCAGTAAAATCAAAAGTATAAATATATAAATACAAAATACTATAATTGTTACAAAATCATTTTCAATTTCAAGAAATAAAAAGAAACTTAATATTATTCTTAGTTTACAATAAAAAGGATAAAGGGCAACAATTTCTTCCGTAACTTCATGAATTTCAGCAAAATTTTCTTTAATTTCGATGTTTTGTAGACATTTCATGTGTCGAATGAAAATTTTTAAAATAAGTTTTCTATTATATTTGATTAATTTTTGTTAAAGTGACAATTACGAAAAGGTGATATTGAAGACAATTTATTTTATATAAATAAAAAAATTATAATTAAACTTGATAAATATATAACTTCGATCCAATTTTAGTTTTTTGCCTAATGTATTTTATTCACCCATTTTCAAATTTTTCTTGACATTTATTTGAATACCATATTTTCCCAGTTATTGGTTTTCTTCTCAATTTGTATTGTGGGTGTGTCAGTTGCACGCGATTGTGGGTGAGTTTGTGAGTTTCGCTAATAATTAGGTTTAAAGACTTTATATGAGTTATGGTTTGAGTTTTGGTTGAGGAGTTCGTTAGATTTGATTCAGTAGGTCAATGTGATTTCTAATAATCAATGCAAGGAGCTTATAGATGATTGCATTAAAAAGATTGTGAGCACTGCGATTACTATTTATCTTAATAAGAACATAAGGATGAATTCTTGCAATACTTTTTCTCTGGCTTGACCAATTCTAAGCATTAAGCATTAAAATAATGTCAACGGCATTATCATTGATCTTGGTAATAATTATAACACATATCTTTAGAATCTTTAGAAGTCAACTATTAACATTACTTTAGCCTTAATCTAGTCCCACACTCATGTATTTAATATGTCATTATCACATTAATTATTTAGAATCATCCAAAAGATATAAATACCCCTATTGTACACATGAATACACATACTGAAAATGCAAAATTCATCTCGTCATTTCTTTTCTACTATCAATTTCTATATGATAACAGAGCTTCTTTTGTAAAAAGGAATAAAAAATTCTAGTGTTTTCTTGCAACTTTTCCCTCGCAACCTTCTATCCTCACATTTTGGGTTCTTAATCTACTTTAAAAACAATTTGTCATAAACCAAATTGTTCCTCTATTTAAGTATACCACAATGATGCAAAAAACGTCATTAGTCGTCGTCGTTCACACCGTCGCATGCTGCCGAAAGTTGTTGATCTCTAAAAACCCTAGATGAAATTCTTGGGAGGAAAATGATGACATAAATGATGTCATTTAGCTTCCAGGCAAAATGATATTGTTTAGACCTAAATGATAGTCATTCATTATATTGACTCCACGTCAATGCCGCACTAGCCGCCATGTTATCAACCACATCATCAAACATATCAGTCATTGCCACTTCATCATCCTAGTCATCACCATACCACCATTAATCAGCATTACATCGTCAATTCATGTCAATCTTTCAATGGCACATGATTTATAATTGCCATGTCAGCATCCTAGACATCTACCATGTTTCTTTACACCACTGTCCACATGTCATATATGTCTATTCTCTGGTTCAAATCATATCCATCGGTTCAGTTTTGTCCAAAGAGGGTTGACCAAAACCTTAACCGTCCACTTCAACCCCTTCTCCCCCATTTCCTTTGTAAACAATATCAATTCCTAAGGTTTTTTTCACATTCTAAATCTAGCTTTTCAGGTTAGGATGATCAAATTTAAACTCTACAAGCAAGTTTTCTCCATTTTATTGCCTTTTCTTTATTATGGATACCTTTAATCTCCCTCAATACATCCCAAACCCTATCAATGTTACATTTGATGGATCAAGCTATGATTTGTGGGCTGAAGAAATGTGTAGTTTTTTTTAAGAGATGCTCATTTAGTGAATTGTTACTGGACAAATACCAAAGCCAACTAAGCTGTTGGACCTCGTTTCTGGAGCCCAACATCTCGAGACATGAGTCTTGCTGAAAACCCTGAGGGGTCACTTGCTGTCATTTCATATTGGTAGTGAGCGTACACTAGTAAACCTCAAAACCCAAATCTGCCTCTAAGATAGCCCAAAGAACAACTTTTCCAACACATGTCCGTTTATGGCTTGAGCTTCGAAGGCCAATTTGGCTCGAAACTGTCCATTAAACGGACATGTGTGTCCGTCTAACGGACATGAAGTGGCTAAAGGGGTGTTTTTCACCAGAGGCTGTCCGTTAAACGGACATGCATGTCCGTTTAACGGACATGAAGTGGCCAAAGGGTGTTTTTTCACCCGACTGTCCGTTTAACGGACATGAGGACTCCCCAAGCCCCCATGCCACTCCCAAGCTTGCCAAGAACCTATCTAAACATCATGAACACTTCTAATCTTCCAAAATTCACCCATTCCAATACTATAACACTTCATACTCAAATCAAACACCAAGTTCAACTTATCAAGATTCAAACCCCAACTCCAATTGTTCATCAAACCTACACATTCAAAACATTTATGCAAGCCATCATCATCACAATCCTAAAGCAACATCCTCACTTATAACATGCATGTCTTTCCAATTCTCCATTCAACAACCACAAACTTCATATCATCCACTCTACTCCTAACATGCTAGGATTCCACCTGCATTCATAACATATTCCTACCCACATGAAATTTCAAAACATAGCAATGTAAACTTTGAAAAGCCATAATTAAACATAACCCATATGCATTCCATCTGCATCAAATAAACATTTTACAATGCTTTAATAGGCATTTCAAGCCATTTACAACATGACCCAAAAAGGACAACTTACAAAAGCACAAATTTTCTCAAAATGCATTTAAAGCATTGTTTTAC
>JAOSBP010000006.1:21625326-21639335 GCA_027563825.1 Erythroxylum mucronatum | reverse complement strand
TTTTAAAAATTAAGGACTATTTTATAAATTTAAAAAATTACCTAAAATAGTAATCGATATTGATTGTTACAGGTACAGTATTGTACCAGAGCCAAATTTGGTATCAGTATCGATATGGTATTCATAACATTATTTCTTTCAACTTGAAAAAATATATCAAGTTTTAATCTCATCATTTTCAAATTCTAAGTTTGGTTCAGCCTGATTTTGCTGGGGTTGAACGCCGTTGTTCGAATCCGTGATCTGTGTGACTCTAGCTACTGAATACCTGCAAAACAAATAATGGCGTGCCCGGAGTTGATCCCCGGGAGGCCCCTCCGACGCTCAAGTCAGTCTTTCTATGTAGGTTTCAGTTGTAACAAGTAGGAAAATTAGGGTTGTGATGTCGTACCTGTATCATGGCGAAAAAATGAGTTTATATAGTAAATACCTGTAGGGATTAGGTCAATGTCGAGGAACTGGCCGGTCGGCCCATGAGCCGTTCTGAGTTTGATCATGGAGAAAGATCGAAGGAGTACATGAGGATTGTACGACTCGCTTTTATGACAACTCGTGCTAGGCTGGATCAATCAAACTTCGACTCTTGATGCACGACAGTTCGTGATGGAGCCGATCAATCTGGTGTAGACGCCAATTAAGGCCGAGCCAGACAGCTTCGGCAATCAAGACCTTGAAGACAAAATATTTCTTTGTGAGGCCCCCGGGGTCCACCTTTGAGTCCAGGCCGTGGAGATATGTTGGACCACATTTCCAGAGCCCAACGTTCTAAGACATAGGCCTTGAGCCAAAACCCTGAGGGGTCATTTCCTATCATTTATTAATAATGGTGAGCGTACACTAGTAAACCTCAAAACCCAAATATGCCTCTAAGATAGCTAAAAAAAACAACTTTTCCAGCACATGTCCGTTAAACGGACATGCATGTCCGTTTAACGGACATGGCTTGAGCTTTGGAGGCCAATTTGGCCCGAGACTGTCCGTTAAATGGACATGCGTGTCTGTTTAACGGACTTGAAGTGGCTAAATGGGTGTTTTTCACCCGAGACTATCCGTTAAACGGACAGTCGTGTCCGTTTAACAGACATGAGGTAGCCAAAGGGTGTTTTTCCACCCGAGGTTGTCCGTTAAACAGACAGTCATGTCCGTTTAACGGACATAAGGACTCCCCAAGCCCCCATGGCACTCCAAAGCTTGCCAAGAACCTATCCAAACATCATGAACACTTCTAATCTTCCAAAATTCACCCATTCCAACACTATAACACTTCATACTCAAATCAACACCAATTTCAACTTATCAAAATTCAAACCCCAACTCCAGTTGTTCATCAAACCTACACATTCAAAACATTTATGCAAGCCATCATCATCACAATCCTAAAGCGACATCCTCACTTATAACATGCATGTTTTTCCAATTCTCCATTCAACAACCACAAACTTCATAACATCCACTCTACTCCTAACATGCTAGGACTCCACCTGCATTCATAACACATTCCTACCCACATGAAATTTCAAAGCATAGCAATGTCAATTTTGAAAAGCCATAATTAAACATAACCCATATGCATTCCATTTGTATCAAATAAACGTTTTACAAGGCTTTAATAGGTATTTCAAGTCATTTACAACATGACCCAAAAAGGACAACTTACAAAAGCACAAATTTTCTCAAAATGCATTTAAAGCATTGTTTTACAATTTCAAACTACAAAAGAACAAAATAACAAAAATGCAATTTAGAGTGTCGTCCCGATGCTCATCTCGATCATTAGCTAACTTGGTCGTCACCTGAGGTGGGGAGGTGAGGGGGGTGAGCTAATGCTCGTGGGTAGCACGTTTATACTTAGTAATAAGCAAAAATAATTTAAAACCTTCAAGGTTATAGTACCATCTCATCAAACTCATAAAACACATATTTTCAAATGTGTCAAACCAAAGTCACAATTTTCATAAGTTTTGCATTTTCAAACTTTAAAATACATTTAAGCACACAAACATATCACAAATAGCTAGGCAAGTCCATAAATCATGACGAACCACATAATTCCATAAAATGGCCTTGTGTAGTCATGTTCTTGAGGGAGTCCTAAAAGGTACTCCGTGCCACTTGCTGGCAGGCGGGATAAGCCTATTCTTGGTCGACGTGCACGTGACATTTTCTTGGGTGGACTTGACCTAACCCACATAACATGTAATCCATGCATTAAAAAAAACTGGATTTTTATGCCCAAATGGCATATTCTTGAAAATACGTTTTCATGCACATGTCATAATTTCACAAACCAAGCATAAAAGCCATGTACATTAAACTCACTCAAAATCAACCCTTATATCTAATTCAAAGTAACTTGCATTTATTTCCAAAATTTGCACACAACAACAACCACAAAGAAATTCTCAAGCAATTTAAGCATCATAAAGGCTCATTACAAAAGTAGTTGGAAAATCATTAATTTCATTTATTACAAAACATTTTGTGGCCTATTATTCAAATATAAAAATGTTACCCACTTGTATCCTTGCTTAGATTCTTGCTTAATGGAGTTCCTCCTCTTGCTCTTCTTCTCTTCCTTGCCCTTCTTCAACCATAACAAGCAAAAACTCCAATTCAAAATAGGATTCAGAAATTGAAAAACCTAAAAGACCTCAAACATGAAATTGACCCTAGAATCACTATACCCATCCATTTTCTAAGCTTTTTAAACCAAAACCCATTCAAAACCCTAAACCATTAACAAAACCTTACCTTGAATCTTTACCCAATCAAAGGGTTTCTTGTACCAAAGTGAAGCTTGGATCCTCCTCTACCCTTTTTCTTCTTGAGTTTTCTTCAAAAACCCTCTTAAACTCCAAGAAAAATCAAAACCTAATGTCTTCTTCCCTTTTTCCCTTTCTTCTCTCCCACACGATACTTCTCTCTTCTCTCCCTCTCAATTTTCGTATCTTCCTCTTCTAATTGCAAGACACAACTCTATTTCTCTTCTTTTATACCACTTTAAAGCCCAAAAGTCCAAATTACCCTTAATGAAAAGCCTAGCTTCATTTCCACTTAAGTAACATGCCCATTTTACCCTTAATGAGCCCTTACTACTTCTAACACATTAATGTTGTCATTAATGCCATTAAACCTTATTAATTCTACCATGCTAATTACTAAATGCTAATTAATCTCTACAAAATCAAGACCCCAAGATCGTCTAATCATGCCTAACTTTAAAAAAAATCAGGGGCCAACACAAGCAACAAACAAAGAAAAAGGAAAAATTTATAGAGCAACTGGTGGCATAAGAAGGAATGATTCATCAAATCCTAGTTTCGAAATACATGTGATAAAGTGATTAAACTTGATTTTCAACCATTTGACACTACTAAGGAGGTATGGGATTTTTTAAAGAATCTTACTCTCTATTTGATGATGTTAATTAGTTTCAGCTTTACTAAAGACTTCATTAAATGAAACAATAACCTAGCAAAACAATTCATAGTTATGTGTTAGAACTGCAAGAAATTTGGGATCAAATAATAATTAACGACCCTATATGGCCTACCCCTATTGCAACCACCTTTTATGCAAATCTCCACGATCGTCAACATATCTAGCATTTATGAATGACTCTTCAAGAAGAACTTAAATCTATTCGTAACTCTCTTCTCCATTGAGGTTCCTGGCCAACTTTTGAGAATGTAATCAAGGAAATAATTACAGAAGAAAGTAAACTTAATTCACTTTGTTTAGAAAACCTAGTCCATCTACTGATGTTGTTATATCCACTTAGACCTCATCCTCTTAGAGTTCTCAAAATTTAGTCAAGAAAGTTTATAAGGGATCTTGTCAATACTATAAAAAGCCTAACCATTACCTCTATGATTCTAAAAAGTAACTTTGACAAAATTCTGGACAAAGTAATTCATCCAAGCTAGGGTATCGAGAACCATACCATACCAATCGATATTGGTTGAAAGATGGTACAGTGCTTGCTGGTACAGTATAATGGTTGGTACCAGTCGGTAACCAAAAAATCAAGTTGGTATTAGGACTAAAATGAAAAATAAAAAAATGGAGGGGCTAAAAATTAAAAAAAATAATTAGAGTTCCCTCAGTTTAGACTTCAGAAGTCTTCAATCCTTAGGACCTCACTCAACTCATCTGCTCCTCTCCTCTACTGACGCAATGTATCCTAAAGCTCTACCGTGTGTTGTCCCTCTCACATCATTGTCCCACTGTGCCATTGCTCTTCTCTGCTTGTGCCTACCATATGTCTCCTTTCCTCTCCAGCGGTCCAATTTGTGCCCTGTGCCTCTCCTCTTCAACCTCTAGATCTGTCATGTCGTTAGCCTATCATACAGCTCGTGTCTCTTCAGACTCCAAATCTATCTCGTCCTATCGCTAGCTTACGCCTTATCATTGTCGCTCCAAACTTCCAAAGTCTAAAACTCCTCTTCACCTATCAAGTCCTACTACTTGTGTTGTGCTTGTGCCCAACCTTGTCTTTCCCTCTTCAGTTGTGCTTGTGCCCAACCTTGTCTTTCCCTCTTCAGTTGTGCCTATTATTATGTAATAACTAGCAATAACTAATAATTATGTTGTATGTGAACCGTCTATTGTAGTCTTGTGTATGTAATTGTGTAAATGATTGTATTCGGAATATTGTGTGTTATTGTTTAGTTAGATTAATGTAAATATGTAATTAAGATTCATGAATCAACAATTTAGGTGTAATTATTAATAAAAAATACAATATGTTATGTGTATTATGTATTCCGAATTTCAAATTATATAATACACACATAAACTGTTAATTCTTAATTTGTTTTAGTCAATTAATAATTAGAAATGCATTGAGATTGTGAAATACTATAATTGTGTATTCTGTTCATCGTTGTGTATTGTGATTTTCTTTTTTGCATAATCTTCAATACAAATATAAAACTTTATGATGTAACTTGATTTAGTTTTTTATTTCACTTAACTTAATTTAGCTCTTTATTTTACTTTATTGCAATAATTTTTCATTCTTTTAATTACTGATTTTATTTGAATACTTATTGTATTTGGTTTATGTCGTGAGATTTTATAGAAAGAATTAATTTAAACTTAAATTTTAGTAAAATTTTGGAATTATTTAAGATATTTTTAATATTGTACATCTTTACACTTTTAAAATGTTGAAAGTTCTTCGAGTTGAGGTCCCTCACAAAATGGAAGAATTTGACATTAAAAGTTAGTTATGACATGATACTTTATTTCAATTAAATTTAGATATATAGTGATGATTTTATATTGATACTTATTATCTGTCAATGTTTACTAAATTATATACATTAAAAGAGAGTTATTGGTTATATGTACCCATAACTCTTGGTTATTTATTGTATTTTATAGTGATGTCATAGATGGCTATATGATATATGTTTAGGATGTGATAATTTGATTATTTACTTAATAACTTATGTTTATTTACTGGTTTACAATTAAGAGGTGCATGTGATATTTATTTAGTTTATTATACTTTTTCAATTACATTTATTTTTATAGATAAATAAAGAGAAGTTCAAGTACTCTTGACAATTCAGCTACTTCAGGTTTAGGAAGATTCAATGATCCAGCTTAGGCTCATGCTAGATTAGTTTTTGGAATTAGAGATGGAAATGGGTCGGGAAGGGCTCGTCCTTGAGCTCGAGTTAGACCTAAATTACTTTTTTAAAATTAAAATATAAAAATGAAGTCATTTTTGGCAAATCAATGTTATTTTGTTATTACTTATCAGGCTAGCCCAGGCCCAAGCTCCCAAATTTTTCAAAAAAGGGCTTAAGGCCCGGTCATTCAGGGCTTGGCCCATTAACCTCATATCAAACCAGGCTCGGGCCCATATCTACTTGGAATGAAAAATTATATCATTTGTTTGTATTGCAACAAATATTTAAAAGGTAAGACTTGGGCTTTATTGTCATCTCTACTTGGAATGAAAAATCTTACCATTTGTTTGTATTGCAATAAACATTTGAAAGGTAAAGGAATGACTGTATTAAAGAAGCATTTGGCTGGGACCAAAGGTGATGTAGAGCCTTGTAAGAAAGTGATCCATGACGTGAAAGAGCAAATGAAAACTTTGCTTGAAGAGTATTAACTTGAGAAAGATAGAAGGTAAATACCAAACTACGAAATTAATAATGAAAGTTCTTTTTCCAGTAGTTAGGGTAATAGTATGGACGTTGAAGGGAGTATTCCTACCCAATAAGAAAGGCATATTGCTCCTGATGTAAGAAAAAGAAAAAGACATATGTCTAACTTTTCCGCACCACAAACAACTCCTAAAACTTAACCTTCAATTTGTAATGCTTTACAATCTAAAGAAGTGACTCATAATATGAACATTACAATAGCTAGATGGTGGTATGATTTAGGTATACCATTTCATGCTACCAAGTCTTATTATTACTAACCTATAGTGGATGTTATTGCCTCTTATGGTCTAGGATACAAAACTTAGCTCTATTAATGAAATAAACAGTTATTTAGATGAAATAAGAATGACTTGAACAACTTATGAATGTTCAATCATACGTGAGAATTGGAAAAATAGAAGATAGAAACCTATTATCAATTTTTTAGTTTATTTTACTAAAGACACAATATTTTGGGAGTCTATTAATGCATCTAGACTTTCTAAAGATGATGATACATTGTTTGAGATATTTGATGAAGTTGTGAATGAAGTTGAGCTAGAAAACATTGCTCAATTTATTACTAACAATTATTCTACTTACAAAGTAGTTAGGAAAAGATTGCAAAGCAAGTATAATTATTTTTTTTATCAAATTCCTTGTGTTGCATATTGCATTGGCTTAATGTTGAAAAATATAGGAGATGTCAGATAATTTTCTATCATTGATAAAACTGTGTAGAAAGCAAAAAGAAAAGTGACCAAGTTCATGTATAATCATACATAGGTTTTGAATTTGATGAGACAAGATTTTACTAATGGTAGAAATTTGTGTCTTCGTGCTATTACAAAATTCGTGACTAATTTCTCATGCTATTATATACATTGTAATAAATAATGACTAAGAATCAATTTGCCTTAGTTCTTTTAACTTAGTCTTATGCTAGATACAACAACATACTGATTGGTTCATATGTTACCAACAAATAATCCACGCTTCAATAATTCAATATTGTATACTTCCCTATTGCTCCCATTTTGTATGGTTATTTTTATTATGTAAACTTCATAATATAAAAATGACACTACACCTTTAAGTTTGTATGCTTTTTTTAATATTATGTAGATTTAAAATACTATTAATAGAATTTAGCTTTATTTTATTCATAATCAACTTATAAATGCATTTCATTTCCTATAACATTAATTTTTATAATATGTATATTTACAGTGTTAGAAAGCTTTTATTATATGTTCTTTTCATTTATCTATTTATTTTTATTACTATTTATGTGGTTTTGCTTTACAAGGTGATCATCAATTAATATAGTGATATTTAGACCAAACTTCTATAACAATTATTGCAATATGACCTATATAATTAGTAAGTTAAGCTAAACAAATCATATCTTAATATTTTGTAAAATGTCTAATTTAGTTTTTATTATTATCATATTAATATTTGCAAAGTGACACTATTTACACCTTAAAATCTAATTCTATTAGGTTTTTATTAAACTATTCTAGTTATACACGAGTAAGTCATCAATGCACCTCTCGTTATACAAAATGTTGACCTATCATTTTTAAATTAAATTTTATTTTTGAACATTTTGTTAACTTTTAATTATTTCAATTATAAAAGTAATTAAATATTATACTATTATTCTTTAATCAACAAAAAAATTAATAAATTCATTTGATAAATCCTTCATATTCAAACAAAGAAACTCCCTTTTTCTATAAATCCTAATTCCACAAATTCTTCTTCCGGCCAACACTTGAATTACACTAAACACTAATAATATTTGAAGTTTGTTTTTACCAAACTTAGCACTTGAATTAACTCCTTTGACTAACAAAAGTGTACGTTAAACCAAACTCATCTCATCATCCACAAAGTTTCTATTTCTTAGTTTAAAGATTGAAATGCTAAATTATAGATCTACATACAATAGTTAGGATTGGAGCCATCATACTATATATAGATCTTTAATCAATAATAATTTTCAATTCAATTTTTATATGGCTTCAACATATGTCTAAAGACTTTACTAAGTGACTAAAATCTTAGGCGCAGGTTTTAAGAGTGCCTAAGATATTCATTGAGTCTTATTTAATTGTTTTTGTATGCTTTGAAAATGTGAGAACATAAATTGAATATAACTATTAATTTTTTATGAGTACCCAAAATATTTGGTGAGTTTTATTTAATATTTTATATGGCTTGAAAATGTGGGAACATAACTTGGATGAAACTATTAATGAATGTCTATTTTTCTTACAAGGTTCAGTGTTGCACGTTCTTTTGTTAACATGATGACATGGGCTCTTAATGTTATTCAAAAATTAAACAGATAAAATGCTACTAGAAAATTAAATAGATAAAATGCTACTAGCATTAGTTATGAGTAACAAAGGGAAAATTAAAAAATAAAAAAGTGAGTATGATACTATTAGAAGATTGAAAATTAAGGAACATATAACAAATTTAAGTTTGAAGGAAAAATTAAGCACATAGGTTGTGAACTTAAGCTTGTTATCAATAAGAATAAGCATTTGAAGACGGTGTTCTATGAACTTAAGCTTGTAATTGTTGAGAATAAGCAGCTAAAAAGATGTTCATAATACTTTCATTTTGGTTGCGATGGTACTATCTATTATTATCATGGTTTCTTTTCTACTTGAAACCATGGAAAAATATTTAAGATAAATGTTACTAAGTGTAATACAATCATTTTCATTAAATTTATTGTATGTTAATTTCATCTATTTAATTGGACTTTTTCTTTTCAATAAAAATTTCTATGCACATGCAATATAAACACTCTTATTAATTACATGTACATTTCTAGCTAACATATATCCATCTAATAACATACACATGCAATATAAACACACTTGTTGATTTCTATCTAACATAAATACATCTCCAGCTAACATATTTCTAGCTAAAATATATAAGTAATAAAATTTTTGCCTATTGATTTGCATCTATTGATTCCTAGCTAACATATTTGCATATAATATACATAAGGAATATAAACACATATATTGATTGCTAGCTAACTTAAACACATTTCTAGCTCCTAGTTTTATTTCGAACATTGACTGCATACAACAAGGTTTATACAAAAGTTCCAAAATCCATAAATTACATTCATTTTATATAAAATATATCTAATCATAGTTCAATTTACCAAAATAAATTGGATACAAGTAGTTAGCCCCCTTAAAGAAGTGTAGCAAAAGTATTCCATAACTAAGTGCCATTCTCACTGCGTTAACTTCCAATTCTAATGTTATTTAGAATTTCCAATGGCCTACACTTTAAGCTTGCTCTTAAAATTAGTATAATGTGATATTTATGATGCCTTTCTACATTAACCCTCTTGATAAGAATGGAAGTGAAAAATTACTTAGATAAATTGGCATAAAAGTTCTCTTTATCCTCAAAGTTGGAGATACTCATATGATTGTGATTGAAAGTAGATAATGTAACTATTATATATGATTTCCAATTAGTATGAGGCAATAAAAAAATGTTATTGGTTGTTATTGTTATTGTTATTGTTGGATCTCCTATAATTATAATGGACTGTCCAACATTATAACATCTCGTTACTCATGTTAAGGCAAAAGTGTTGAATGTGAGAGATTCACTGAGAGATTAGAAATTTTCATGCTCATGTATTATGTGATATGCTCATGCACATGAACATTAAATCGTTGCATATGAAACTGACTGTATAGGCATTCATTGGCATTCCGGGTATAATTATTTATAAATGTGAGTATATTGCCCAAAATTTTCTTCTTAATGACTAAGTATGATTTACATTAATTATGAGGTCCTTATGAAATTTTGTGCAAATTAATTATTATGTTGATGTTAGAAAGATTATATGATAGATGTTGGTTAAATTAAAGTGTAAAGGTTATAATAATGTTCAAGGAGTGTTTTTGGCAAGACACTTGAGGTTAAAAAAACATAAGCCTATAAGAAAGGGAAAAAAGGGGCTTTTTGGGCTCATTAAGGGTAGAAATGGAAGAAAGAAATGTAGTCTTGCTTTTTAAGAAGGGGGAAAACATGAATTGAAGAGAAAAAGAGTGAGTGTTATGAAGAAGAGAGAGAAAATAAGAAAGAAAGAGAAGAGAATTTGGTGGTTGAGAGAAAATAAGAGAGTTGAGCTAGGGTTTCATCATTTCTTAGTCTTGAGAGAGATTTTGAAGTGGTTAAAGA
This sequence comes from Erythroxylum mucronatum, assembly GCA_027563825.1. Classification (NCBI taxonomy): domain Eukaryota; kingdom Viridiplantae; phylum Streptophyta; class Magnoliopsida; order Malpighiales; family Erythroxylaceae; genus Erythroxylum; species Erythroxylum mucronatum. The sequence continues at coordinate 21,628,923 of JAOSBP010000006.1, read as the reverse complement.
TAGGAAAAAAGGTAACGGAAGAGAAGAGCTTCCATTTGAGCCAAAGATCTCTTCATTGGTGAAGAATCAAGGTAAGATCATTTTGAACCTTTTGGATTTTTGGAAGAGTTTTAGTTCATGGAGTTAGAAAATGCATGGGTAAAAGTATTCTAGACCAATTTTAGTGATTGTGCTTCATGGGATTTTCAATTGAAAACCCTATTGAGTTTAGATTTGGGAGTTTAATGAAGTCAATTTGGTAGCGGAATGGTTATGCCCAAGACATTCCAAGTTTGTGCAGTACAAATTCTCAACTCTTCCATAGGGATAAATTTCATATTCCGACTTCAAGAGAAAAAATGTATTGATCTAGGCTAAATTAGACAAAGTTGTCTTCTAGAAAGTTGTATCTTATCTTTCTAGCGTTCTAACGGTATATACTATGTAAATTTCGGACATCTGAGTTGAAAGTTATGATCTTTATAAGTTAAGGTACTCTGGAGAGTGTAGTCAATGATTTAGAACTTTGGCAATGTGAGGAAGACCCTGTTGAGACCTTTTGTATCTTCTATGGTTGACCTTCTGTATCTTTTATAGTTGACCTTCTATATCTTCTGGTGCATATCTTCCGGTTCCGAAACTTCTTCTATGCACTGCTCATAAACTTCTTCTATGCACTGTTTATCTTACATCTTCTGGTCCAATTTTGACCCCCTAGATGACAGAATCTATCTTCAAGGTCTTCAAGAAAGTTGTAGATCTTGAAGTCCTCTTTCAAAACATATAATAATGACCTTGATCTGATATCTCTAGAGAAAGTTCTGCCAATTGTTAAACATCTTCTGTGCACTGTTCATAAACTTCTTCTAGGTACTGTTCATCTTACATCTTCTGGTCCAATTTTGACCCTCTAGATGACAGAATCTATCTTCAAGCTCTTCATGAAAGTTATAGATATTAAAGTCCTATTTCAAACCATTAAATAATAACCTTGATCCGATATCTCTAGAGAAAGTTATACTAATTGTTAAACATCTTCTGCGCACTGTTCATAAACTTCTTCTAGGTACTGTTCATCTTACATTTTCTCATCCAATTTTTACCCTATAGATGACAGAATTTATCTTCAAGGTTTTCACAAAAGTTGTAAATCTCAAAGTCTTCTTAGAAACCGTCCAAAGATGACCTTAATTCAACAACTATGGAGAAAGTTATGCCAATTGTCCTAGAACAGGTTCAATATGATTGAGGACAACACCTTGTTTGATTCTTTCGGCCATACCGTTGTTATCCGACCTCCAAATAAAAGTGTGGGAATCTATTGGAACAGTGTAAATAGGATTATTTTACCAAACATACTTTAGTGTTTTAATTATATTTAGAACTGTAGGATTCCAAATGAGATGATTTTTAATTAAGAGTAAATAGAGAAATACGGCTACAAATTATCTGAAGAAGTAGAATTGTGATTCAGTCTCTAAGATGTTTACATTCTGGATAGAAGTTGTGCATAGTATAGTGTTTTTGAATAAAAGCAGTCCAAAAATGTTTGAAGTATATCTTCCAAATTTCTGAACCAAATGGAATGATCTTGGTATCATTAGAAACTTAAGAGCTAGGAGAACAACTTTCTTGAAGGAAGTGTTGCCAAATGTCTCCATTTTTCTTGTCATAATATTCATGGAAAATAGACCAGAATGTCTGGAATTTTAGAGATGTTATATGAAGAAATGAGAGTTTGGATATTTTTTGATCTTGTAATGTTAGAATAAAATTAATGAGTGAATTGTTGGTATTAAAGTACCAAAAACATGTGTATAATGGAGATGAAGTGGTTCATATGATTAAAGTTGTGATTCAAAAAGATGAGTAAAGTGTATCTATGAAAAATGAGTTATTATGAAAGCAAATGATGCAAAAAAAATGAAAATTTGATATAATGTGCAATTTGATAATATACCCGGGATTATCATGAACATGCATCGTACATATTCCATATACACGCGTGTGCATAAATGAGTGTTTATAATTGTGCAAAGTTAGTAATGTGTGTGTATGCAATGTGTGTATTGCATAATTTTGATGTGCAGGACGAACGTTCTCATTCAGACGTTTCCAGATCATGGAAGCAAATACTAATCTAGAGCGTACTAAGAGTAGATCTAGATTAATCTCATTCATTGTTTGTTCTGTATGAATTTTTGTATTAATTGACTACTAGTTGATGATATGAATATGATTTGATTGTGTTAATTTTCGAACAAAAGGTTCGATGATTGTGAGGTATAAATGAGATATTAAAGTAATCCTTGTATGTGAATTTGATGAAATACGTGATACATGACTTGGTTGTTAAATGTCAGACTTAGTTTCAAAGGAAAATGTGAATATGCATATAATGAAAAAGTGATATTCAACTTTAGTGTTAAATACCGGACTAAGGTCCGATGATATGTGAATGTGAATGTGATTGCATGAGTATATGCAAATGTGATTGAGACATTATATTTCATGAATGCATGAAACATAATGGCAGTTGTGACCTGAGTAGCCACCGAAAAAGAGCTTAAAGCTCAAAGTGTGAAAAAGAGCCTCGAGCTCAGAAAGCGATTAAGAGCCTAAGGCTCACTATGTAAAATGAGCCCTGTATCCCCTTCGAATAAGGGACAGTTAGTAATTAGCCCGGTATCTAAAATGGATACAGGACAGTTTAGGCACTCGGTCACAATAAAATAACAAATGGAAAGTGGGTCTCATACGCACTGCATATGCATAATGTGAATGATTTAAGTGTATTGAATGTGAAATGTGAAATGATGTGCATTATGTGTTATGTGATTGAGTGAGCCATAGATGATGGTCACTCACTGAGTTCGCAAAACTCACCCAAAATTTGCAATTATTTTTTAGGCTCAAAAGAGTTACCTCGTTGGACAAACGGGAGTATAGCCACTGCATTCGAGTAAGAGGTAGAGGTCGGGATTAGTTCACGTCTGCATTGTATTTCTTTATTTTGTACTGAATTGTATATTACACAATTTTCGTATAAAATTATGTATTCCAAAAATTGTGTACAATGTGTATATGATTGATGTGGTAATGTAAAGACACTATGACCAAAATGTTTTGTATTTTGTAATGGGCTCAAATGGCTATTCAAATTTTGTTGATTGTATTGCTTTGATTGAAAAAGTTTATGAATAAAGTGGGCTCGATTTAAATGTTGATTTCCGCAAAAAGGTGTGTATGTTTGTTATTAAAAAAATAAACCAATTTTTGAAGGACTGAGTGCTCTAGCATGCCACCTCTTGGGGCTCAAACTCGGATATCACTAATGATATTGGTTACGTGTCTTACGAGAGTGGGGTGCTACATATGTGGTATCAGAGCCCAGAATTACTATCTTATATGGGCATTTTCTAAATATATGTCAAGTTACATGCATTTTTTACATGTCATAGCAGACGGTAACAACTGATCCCTAGTCTGAGTCACATTGAACGCGGCTCTGTTGTTCGATCCGAAAATCGACCTTGAAAACCGGTCAAAATAATTAAATTCCAAGATTGCAGCAAGCTGAACCTCGGGTCGTCTCTCTTGTTGGAACCGATGAAAAAT
>JAOSBP010000006.1:21596693-21620631 GCA_027563825.1 Erythroxylum mucronatum | reverse complement strand
TAAAATAATAATAACAATTATTATTATTGTTATTCGCGATTAATTTGAAATTGTTATTATTATTATTTGTTAATTTTGTAACTAATACAAACCATTCATAATAAAAGTATCAATGAATTACATATTTCTAATCATATTAAGGACTAGGGGCATATTCGTCATTTGCACTATTTTTTCGTTCTGTCCCCTGCAACCAAACACATTCTGTCCTCGAGACGGTGACAGTTTTCTCTGTTCTGTCCACCATAACTAAACACCTCACTGTCTCCAGTTTTTGTTCCGTTCCGTCTCCAAATTTCTGTTCCGTTCCGTCTCCAGCTACCGAAGACAGCAACCATACGCAACGTTAGTGTTGTAATTCCAGATTACCTTCTCAACCAAGACCCTCCTATCATCGTGATGTCGAGTATGTTTTTCTGCTGAATAACAAATTTCAAAACTTTGTGCCAAGCGTGTTTTCGTTGGCCAAGGAAGTTCATTTAAATACTGGATTTGGCAAGAACAAATTTTGGGATTTTTAAAACATGATTTGCGTTGGAGTTTCTTGATTTAGGATTCAAAGGGGAAAGGGGATTTGTAGTTCCGAATGTAATTATAAATTGAATGAAATTAAATTTTAAGGCGTATATGGTATTATTTTGTAAATACTAAAATATAAATTGGTGCAAAAAATAATGACATATATTAGTTTAGACCTTTCATAAAAACATTAGAATAAGATTTGCACATTTAAGTATATATCAAGTTGATAACTATTTAGATGATCTAATCAATTATATTATTATACGAATTGGGAAGTTTTTATCAATTCAATGTTGGCATTAAAATTTGTAAATTGTTGTTTATGTTTTTTACTTATTCATATATTTTGGATGCTGTCTCATACTTTCTTCATATTACGTTCTTTTTAAAGGTACAAGCAAGAATAAGATTGCCATCGGATCTATATTTCAGCTTTGAGCCCAACATATATGGCTCTTTAGGTGGGACTCGTTTCACTAAGGCCTACATAGCATTTTGGTTTTTTGATGACATAAGAATTGTGGAAACGTAACTTCAATTACTGTTCCTGAACCATCAGTTATGTTTTATTCTAGGAAGCCATTAAGCAAAAATGCAAAGATCTCTGAACTCTAGACTATTAATTTATTTACATCATGTAATTTCGCATAATTATGTATATTCAATAATTTATTAAAAAGTTAAAAATCTGTGGCACGAATCGGATTTCGTGGAATCACTTGCAGATGACCGAAAGTGATTTGCTGGGGACGTTCTGCACCCCATAATAGCAACATGTGAATCTCGTCTACGCTTGCCAATCAGTTCTTTGGATTACTCTTATTTGCCTTTCATAAACCAAAGGCTTCATGGGTCAGTTGTTTTGCATTAACTAGATAAACGAGGGGTTCCTTTATTGACTTTTCTATGGTGCTTCTAAAGATGAACTGGTAAATGGACATGAAGATTCCATAAAGTTAATCATGACAAGACTCCACTAACAACTTGAACATAGAATCTCACTTAATCCATCACTAAAACTCTTTATGCCTTTTTGTTCGTTGATTAGCCGATGGTAAATACCAATATCGCCTTGTAAGGAGAATAAGTTGAACAAAAAGAATGTACTAAGGTAACAGGAAACGGACTAGTGCTTTTATGTTGTATAATCTATACGCATATCAATATCGACTTAATTTGCAATTTGTTAACAGGAAAAGAAAAGAAATTAACACGACAAAAAGGCAGGCAAATTATTTTCTCACTTCAGTCATTTTCTTTGCTTTGCCAATACGTTCTTCCTAAGGTGAACTCCAAACTTGGATTGTCAAGTTCCTGGTTGGATCCTTTTCTTTTTGATTGTGCAATCTCCCTTCCCTACATGTATCCATTACTTCAGTTAAATTCATCTCAAACGAAGCGAACTGGGAAAAAGAATAAAAATAGCAATTAAAACATGCTTCCAGAGTTATTTTTTGCCAAAACAAAGTCGAACTTTTGCTAGAAATTCCAGTTGATCGACTGCAGAGATATTGCATTGACATACAGGAAGTTTGTGAAGTATAATGAGTACCTGGACTATTCATTTGCAAATTCAAATTGCCATGCACGAATTAGCAGACAGATACCATGAAATTCTGGGGTAGATTAGCAAAAGTTTGCATCAGAACGATGATATTTTGAGTCCCTCACCTCTAATTGTTTGTCAGACAATTCTTGTTCAGATGATATCATCTCTAATCTAAGCCTGTCCACATCGCTTGAGCACGGTTGTTGCCAATCGCCTCTGTCATTACAGTTCCATCTACATCTCTTATAAATTGCTCTTGGTTGATAGAAATAACAAATTACATTAAGAAAAAACTACCTAAATGGAACCCGGAAAGATTAAAACATAGATGTCATATGGAGCTGACGTACATGCCACATGAAACTGTAGTGGTTCACCTGATAATGCTAAGGGAAAAGCTACATCTCATTATTTCGTACCCAGGATTTCTTACACAAGCGGTTTCTCAGTTTCAAGGTACTGATTTGATTGCAGAATTGAAACATGTATCCGAGAAAAGTCAGTTAGTACCATAAACAATTAATAGATGCAGAGGCAACTAACAATACAAGAAAACAGCATAATTTGTGGCGTTTAAAAAATATCACAAAATTTTAAAAAACATCACAAAATATAATTTGCATTATTTTAAAAAACGTCACAGAATGTGATACAATCAAAAGGTTTCTGCGACGTTTCTTATAAAACATTACAAAAAATATGGACATTTTGCTACATTTTAAAAAATGTCATTAAAAGATTACGTTTTTTAAAACGTCACGAAAAGTCATATTCCTCGACAAATGATAAAGAATTAGCTGGCACCTTCCTCTTTTTTTAGAGTATGGCTCCATTACTTGGAAGTATTTGTTGGACACTTATGAAAAGTACCCAATAACTTGTGAGCATAAAGTTACGTACTTTATATGCGTGTTTAATAACATAACTAACGGATATTTAATGTTTCTCACTATTATTATTCCACTAAACTTGTCTGCCAAGAGCTTTTTTTTAGAGTAGGTATAATAAGAGGTTACATTTTCTTATCAGATCATAGTTATGCAGGACACCAAGTCCATGATCATCTGGCAAACAAAGCCAAATAAAAAAGACCTTGCTAAACTCCAAAACCAAGTACTATAAGCTATAATATCCAATTTAAAGCGCTGCATGTATAAACTACATACGCTTTAAACTAACTGAAGACAATGTTTGTGGTAGGAATGCTGCTCCATTAACAATTGTATGAATCTTTCCTATGCTCTTGTATTCGACCATTTAGAGGGCTCTGCGTACATTCGCCTCTATGATTAAGTAAAGTTTCTTTTATACATGTATATAAGAAACTCGAGTCCTCTATCCTCACTTCATAAATCTTCCACAGTTAAATTTACAAGTGCGGAAACCGGGTAAGAGCCTAAACTTTGAAAACAGTTTTTAGATTTAGCAGAACGTTACGGTATCAGTAAGTCACTTCTTCAAAGACTAACAAGAATATTACTGTGCACGAGTCAAGTAAATATCATGAAGAAACAATTAGAAGGAAAAGACGAAATTGTTGTGATTATTAAATGCTAAATACAAATATCACAATACAACAATAATAATAATAATGAACTAATCAAATACTTGGGTCCTAAACATATCATATTTTATCTTTCACCGTACTTTAGTTTTTAATTGAATTCCATATATCATTTAAAATACGAGAAATCCTTTAAAATTTTAAATATATAAAAGAATGTCATCTGCATCTTAATTTGAATCATTTCATTTTATCTTCATTTCTTTAATAATAGAAAGGCTTCAATTGAAAATCATAAAAGAGGACTAATAATAAAAGCACAAAAAGAATCATCTTCTTGTTGAATTCTATTAAATTAATTTAAGGAATTGATTGATTCCTTGTGGAAAAAGCTCAGATTGGATAAAATAGTTAAGGTAAAAGAATTTAATTAAGAAATTGTAAAGATAATGAGGAGTGAAATTTAGATGATGAATTATTATTTTTTTGATCATTAATCATTTAATTAATGGCTTTATATTTAACTTTGCTTTTGGTAAATTTGTAAGCCTAAACACACAGAGGGATATATATAGTTTGTAATTACTTATCTCTTCCATTCATCATACTTGAATCCTAATAAGGAAGCATTCTTACCAATTTGTTACTAGTCTATATCTCTAATACTTGACCATATATATATACCTTTTTAAGTTTATTGATCAAATTCATAAGGTCTTGCTGATTTGGATTGTTATGCATATGGTTCATAAGGTTGTGTCCAGCAAAAGCATTTTATTAGAACTATTATAAGTTTAACATGATGTTAGAGGCTGAGAATAATTATCATCTATTAACCCTTAGATTCATGAAAACATATGACATAAATTAGATGTATCTATTATGAACATAATCCATCACCTATGAACATAATCCATCACCTAGATCGAAAGTTTAGCAATTCCTACTGGAGTTTCAACATCTTCGAATAGTTACTTATAGTAAATAAATTCCTTCTAGCTTGTTTCAAGTCATTTTTATTTTATTGAAATTTTCTTTTTTATCCGAAGTGATAAGCAAGTTTAAGATGCTCCAAACAGGTGCAGTATTAGTCAATAACAGATGTGTTTTTGTTAAACTCAAATTGAAGCAGTTGAAAAATAATGTTCTTTTGTAATAATGAGAACATATGTTTATAAATATATAGATTTTGGTCGAAATAAATTCAAAATTAGTATATAAAAGTATAATGTATTTAAGAGAAATAATCTTGTGAATATGTTTAAACGATATTCTTTGTCCAGTGCAATGAGGCTCCAAACGAATGAGTCAATGACTCGGCAGTCTTTTCCTGAACAAAAAATACTTTTCCGTTTCTAGTAATCTTAATTATAACTTTGAACATGTTCTGAAAACATAAGAATACTAGTAGTAGTTTATTTGATTCTAATTGCAACCAGAACTTCCATTTTATTGGATTCAATCAAGAACCTAACGCACGCAAGGATCACAATTCATCAAGTAAAAAAGTGTGAATATACCATCATTATGTCACTTAAAGTTCAAATTCAAGCCGTTTGAGTAAAACTAAACAAGAGACTTGCATGCTAGCTACTTGAATTAAACGAAGTTGAAGGTTACTTGTTCACCTTTCTAGCAAAAAAAGCATTTGTACATGTACGAATATTCTTTTCAAATATATGTATTCCATTATATACCAACTTTAACCACGTAGCAATAGGTATACCAAGTTGGAAACAGCTATTTACAATGTGCATGATGCATGCATGTACTCCATTTTATTTCTTATTCTCATTATGCTGTCCTTTTCCATTTTTTCTTACTTTCATGTTCAAGCTTTTCATTAATACTAAAGGAAAAAAAATAAGGAACTAATGAAAGCAACTTGGTACGACCTGAACTACGTTTTCTTCGTCATTATAAAACTCTAGGAAATACGTACAGTTCGCTATATATAAAAGTTATGTGAAATTAAGTAGCATAAGTTATTTGCACAACAATTTTCCAACATGCAAATATATTCTATATGCCCAATACACATTCTCATCATGCAGCTAACAGCCCTAATATAGCAAGGATCTCATCTTTATGAAGTAGCAAGACGACTAAGCTTCAGATACGCAAATTACAAATCAAATGGCTAACTTAGATAGAAAGAAATTAAAATTTAAATAGTGGTAAGTAGCTGACATTGTAAGATTAGATATAGCCATAAGTAAACATGTAATGGAGTTAAAGATCTCAACTACTACAGTATGGAATTAGGTTCTGGCGTACTGGAGATTGCACTAATTAAGATCATCACCTAGAAGACAGATATTGTTGCGACTTGGACTTGAGAGAATCAAGGGAGAAAAAGGTAGTTTAAACCTGTGTGTTTCGGTCTTGATAAACTTTATTTTAATAAATTTCCACTTGTTTCGTCCAATACCACGTTCATGTGCATATAGTTTGAAAGAAAGCAGACGCAAAGAAAGAAAGAAAAAAGGTGGACGAGAAGAAAAGCTAAGCAAAAAGTAAAAGCTGCCACATTGTAGCTCTTTTGAGTTGAGAATTTAGAGATCTATAGATATATATATATGTTTAAAGTCATTCTTGCTTAGAAGCATGAAACATGACAATGAATGCACTTATGCACATACAAAAAAGGTGACGTCAATCTGGAGACAACTTAAAGCGCCCACAACAATCAATAATGAACGTCGGCGATTCAGCGTAAATCAGGACCTAGAGAGGGAATACCTTGAAGAGTTACTCCAGAGAGAAGTTGGATCAATGTGGCCATTGGAAGCTCCTCCGTGTTTCAGTAAATTTATGGCATTTTTATCAGAGGGAGTTGCCACAGAAAGAACATCTTCGTCTCCAGATCCATCTGTTAGATATTCCAAATAGTCAGATCATATGATCTTAGAGATATATAGATTTTAATTTAGACCGTCCCTAAGCAAGAGTTGGTTAGTCAGTTGGGTTCTGTGTCAGATTTATGGTAACACTAACAGGATCGTAGAATCTTGAAAATTCAAAGTCTGTGGCTGGAAATTGGGGAAAATATAAAAAGCAAGTTACCTGAGGAAGCTGCAAGCTTGTCAGTGCTCTTAACAGTTCTATACATCTGTAAGGCAAAAGGAGACAAAGAAAATGAATAGACAATTAACGAGAAGACCTAGACTTTGATAAAAAGGAAAAGACCACTCATTGAAAAATGGAATCACCACAAATAACATGTTAGTGGAAAGATAGACTAATTTACCGACTAAAGAACCCCAGTCAAAAAGCCAAATAGTTTTTTTAATAACCACGAGGTTGATGTTTGGTGAGGTCAGTAATTGCATGAATTATTGAGAAATGATGGCTACTTTTATCTCTCTCTCTCTCTCTATCAAAAAGTAGAAATTGTCCTGTACTCAGAACTAGCAGACGTAACTGTTCATTCATTCACTCATCCTCATCGTTTCTCGTGCCAGTAAGATAGCCAAAGTCTTCACCGCATCACAGGCCAGAGAAATATATCACTAAAGACCGAAATACGGTGCTTCTCTCGGTTTCTCGAAAAAATATGGAACATAATTGAGCAAAGAAAATCCGGAGTTTTTGGCTAGCCAGACCTGTAGGTGGCTTTTGACATGCGCTAGTGTTAGATCTTTGACATCCATGAGCTCTAGAACTGACTTTGGAGTAGCTCCTGAAACGCAAATAAGCCATATATCCATCAGAGATTAGAGAAAGAAAGAATGAATAGGTATAAGGGTATAATCATATAATCATTTTTTAAGCACAAAAGAAGCACGAAAATAGTTTGATAATCACTTTCAAGGAGGAGAATATAAGGATGTACTTTCATGGCCACCAAGGAGCTCCACAGCGTGAACGAAGCGAGCATGAAGAGAGCTAGTCCATCGCATCCTTGGGGCTCTCATGTTCCTCCTTGTTTGTAGCTTTGGCATAAGTACTCTTGATCTAATCATTCCTATCTCTGCGCTGCCCAAACCAAGGCCAAATTGGTGCTGCTGATCATGATACTGAGATGATCTTAGTGTCTCCATTGATATGCCATTGAACCTCAGTGAAGGGTTCCCCGTTTTGTTATCAATGGAAGAACGACCTGGAGTATATGTACTGGAAGATGACGGATATGGCATCTGGTTGAAGCAAAATCTAGGATCCATTATCTCTCTGGAATTGCTCCAATTACTATAAACTGGAATTCCCTTTATGGGGTTCAAGCCTGGGGGTTCAAGAACTCTAATCCCGTGATTTATGTGATGACTTGCTCGGCCGCTTTTGGAATATTTAGAAAGAGTCAATCTTTGCCTTGAAAGATCCTCTTCGCCGACACCAAAACTGAAGTTTCTTCTCCACGGACTCTCTGCCTCAAAGGCAGTGTTACTTGTGGGATGTGCGAGAGAGAGTTCAGTGTCTGCTTGAGACCCCACTCTTAAAGAACTATCACTGTGCGATTTCAGGCTATCATAGTGGTCTCTACGCCAAATGTCGAGAGTTGAAAATGAATCACCATCATTATTTACCCCGGTGCAAACTGAAGAAGGAGCACTATTTGGAAGGCTTATGTGCAGCGAAAGGTCAGGAATCTGATTCAAAGATTGTTCATCGAAAATCCTTTTCTGGGACATTTTTATTCTTCCAGAATGGTTCGAGTACAGCTCCCTAGCTTCCTCGCCACTAAAAATTGTTCAATGAAAGCGTATCCAAATTCCAAGGTGAAGAACTTAACTATGTAAGTGTGATTTTTTGAGCAAGTCTTTGCTCTTCTTGTACAGAGATTTAACTAGAAGATTAGAAGACTAGATACCGAGGAGAAATGGATGTATCTTCTGTAATTTTTCAGATAACCCATAAACTGAAAGGAAAGACTAAACAGAAAAGAGGAAGGAAGCAAACAAAAGAGAGAATAATAGTCTGGTGTAAAGAGAGCTTCTCATCAACTTGTAAAAGAAAGACTTTCTCAGCTCTGTCTAGGCTCCAAGTAAAGAAAAGACATTCTGGTAGTTATATAAGTATAGAGAGAGAGAGAACGCTAGGACAGACGGGGAAAGCTGTATGAACTATGAAGTGTGATGCTGCTGCAAGAAGAGAAAATTTTCTGAAATAATTTGTAGTGGAGAGAAGAGAGACACATGGGGGTCTAGGTTGCCTACCATACCTCGAGAGTATATAAAAGAAAATGACACTTCAACGAAGCCTCTGCTCCTTCTCAACTCTCCTTTTTTCTTCCAAGTCAATACACGCTAATCCCTAGTGTAAAGCTCGGGCAACCTCTTCCACTAGGTTTTGTTGAAACTTTGGAAATATATTTCTACTGGTATGTCACTGAAAATCTAAAATTGAACTTCCGCATCTTATTTTCATATTAGTTCAGACTCAGTTTAATAATTTGGTTAGGCCATCGTTTCATCAACATGTAATCTGCTAATGTGTCTGATTATATGTATATTTATAGTAATTTTTCAAAAATTAAAAATAAAATTAATTTCACAAAAGATTCGAAAATAATTTTCAACTAATAATAGGAGATTCATGTGTTTTATTATTTTTAAACAAAATTTAATTCTTAAAATATAAGAAACTATAAACTTGAACTATTTATTTTCATTAAATAAAATTTCAAAAATCATAACTGCAATTCCAATTGCATAAAATTGGAAACACAATTACATTAACGAAATCGAGAATGTAAATGATATTAATTTCTTTCCTTTAGAATGGTAACCACGACCTTATCTTCTACATGTGGAAGAGCTTTAATCACTAAGCTATTATCCCTTTTCATGAAATTAAGCGTTATATATTCCCTATTAGTATATAATATTATCAGGAGAGAATTAACATCTTATCTTATCTTTTCCAACTCTTTTATAATACATTTTAGTTATAATCTATAACTTAAATTACTGTTAGTTTGAGATATATACACAAAGTTTAGAAAATTAGTAAAACTTTGATTTTATACTTTTACGACCTTTGTTTTTGTATTAATATTGGGCCCTTTTTAAGTCTTAATTAGCCAATAACTCCTTTTAATAAAATGATTTATGTATAATGTTATAATTGCCTAACTCACCCCCAAAAACTAGCTTAAGAGAAAGAGGTTTGCACACTATTATAAATTCTTGAATGCTTTCATAGTTGTCCGATATGGGATTCCGGACACACCCCCTCAGTCCAGAGCAGAACTGGACATCTGATGGACATATCGAGCAAAGGGACATAACCGGGCACCGCCCCAAACCATCGAGACAAACTGGCTCTAATACCACGTTAAAAAGTGCTTAACTCACCCCCAAAAGCTAGCTCAAGAGAGAGAAGTTTGCACACTATTATAAATTCTTGAATACTTTCATAATTGTCCGATGTGGGATTCCTGACATATAATGACACATGTTGTTTTAATGTCTATGTTTATAAGTATATGATAGGAACATAAGCATAAAACAATTATAATTTTTGTTCTTATTTTAAGCTTCCCAAATTATAAACTAAATCTACCAACTTAATTGATGCATTAAAGTAAAGTAAAGTAAAGTTTGATCAGGATGAAGATTGAGAGATGAGTTGATATCAAAAGATAAAGGACTTAAAGTTAAATTGTGTTTAAAATTTTTATTAAATAGAAAGTTACATATATTATTCTATTTTATAAATGCTACCGTAATTATTTAGAACTTATAAATTTTTTATTAGAATAAAATTTAAATTTATTTTCCACAAGTCTCTTTCATCACAAAGCAGCTGACTTCTGCTCCTTAAATTTACATTGCCATTCGTCGGAAATTGCAATAAGCTTATTAGATTATTATTTCTTGATTTAAAGTGTTGGTTTGTGAAGTTAGAAGCAAATTCACTGCATCATCCTCCTGAATCGCATTGGCCGGATGTTCCACAATCCAACAACAGGGTAGAATTGAATTTCTATGAAAAGTTGCCTCGTTTTCAACTTAAATGCTAATTAAAAGACCAATTTGTATTATGTCAAAACTATCAAACTCAAATATTAAAAGCTATAAATTGTTAAATTTTGAGTTTACACCTCTCAAATCTCTTACTAATCAATTTTACTGAATCGCTAAAGCCATCGTGCATACGAAAAATAACAATTACAATAAATTAATAAAAATTTCGCTGATACGGGATTTGAGAAAATCCTATGACATGCAATCTTATCTTTAATTAATAAAAATATTGTTTTCAATAGTAGATTATAAAAATATTCGCTACTAATTTTATATTCTCTGCTGACCATAACTAGTGATTAAGTTATAAACCAAAGACCACAAACTAAAACATGCCACTGCTAACTTTATTACCTGCCCTAGCCGTTAAAAATCAGAGATGTACAAATATGTGTTTCGTTCAGATAATTTTTTTTAAAACATATATAACATAGACGAAACCATTACTTTAAGCATAATTAGTTAATTAAACAAAAAACATATTGTGATGAATTGCGTAAAAAATCATATAAAAGAATCGAAGAGGTTGCAAATTAATTCTAGTTTCACAATACTCAAACCTATACTTTAAAAAGAAATATCAACTTTTTATAAGAAAAAATTTCTTGTGCATCACAATTTTGTTAAAATAAAAATTAAATTAAACTATAATTAAACTAAAATGACATTACAATGAGTTCAAAATTTTAAGCCTACCATCATATGGCAATATGACTAAAGAACCAAACATACCTAATGAAGATAGTACGATTATCTGCATACTAGACAACAATAATAAGATACAATATAATTATAGGCACTATTGATTCATGAGAAGACTCATTTACCATTATTGGTATTTGAGATTTTGTTTTCCCTTCTGTGCAGATTTCTTTTTTGCAGATTTGAGTTGCATTCAAAAATCGCTAAAAATATTTGGGACATGGTCTATTACTGGTGGGATATCACTGTCCTCTGTTTGTTCGATGCCCCCTGCCCCTTAATTATCAGTTAGCTCAACAGTTGCGGGTGGAGACATCTTGTTGACCCAATTCCTCTAACAATGCTCTAAATATTGGGAGGTGAAATCATTGGCTCCGTGGTTTAGATTCTTCTCATTGTCTGCACTGAATTTGTTAAGAGTTGTCTTTCCTTGAGAAATGTGTGTGCCAACTTGTTCAGTCCTCAACCCAATTAGTTGAAAACTATTTGATTGTTGTTGCAAAGTTTTGCCAATATCTGCATCAGCTTGTTCTATACTCCAACTGGTTGCAACCATTGTTCTATCACCTTTGGGCACTATTGTTGTATGCTTAGGAGATGTAATAATCTCTGCTAATTGCACTGTCTTGTTCTCACAGGGGTAGAAATATCAATAGCTTCATCATCCTTTCCTTTATTTCCAATAATTAACTGTGGAGAGTTTGTCACCCTAACCAAATCATCTCAGTTTCATGGTCTCTTTTGAGTTTTTAGTAGTATAAATTTGTTCAAAAATATTAATTTCCTTTCTCTCTCTTCTATTTCTCAGGGCACATCTTAACTTTAAACTTGCTTACTGTTGCTTTAAAAAGATTACCAAAATATATATGGTTGAAATCATTCAATCGTCTATTAAAAAAAATACCAGCTCGTTTGTACAAGGATTTCAAACCTTTATTATATGTAATTATTCTTTCTTTTCAGGCCTTTTAAAATATTTCTAAAATTAGTTTTAATTTTTTATTAATACTTAAAACTGTATTAAATATTACAGAAACAATTAAAATTATGTTATCCTAAGAAGAAATTGAGCGAGTGAAAACCATTTAATTTCTCTAGCTTACATTCCATTTTACTTTTTAAATTTGGAAAATAAACTTTCTTCTGCATAATTAGCAATTTTGTCTTTTGCATCAAATTATAAATGAACTGTTTCTTAGATTGATCATAAGACTTTGAACCTAACAATTAAATGATCTAAGAGTATCGATTTGAGCTTTAAACATATGGATTATTTTGTCTACTTCGTAATTTTCTTCCTCTAATGCCATGGTTATAAACCTTGATTGATTCGCTTGATTGTTTTAAACTTAATGGCTCATATGTGTAATTATTTCTTCTCATCTTTTATTGTAATTCTTTGGAGGTACGCTTTGCCTTGTCCCTTTTCACAGGAGCTCGGGATTAAGGTATGTTCTTGCTCCTATATTAGCGCAACTTTGGCATCTTCCATTTTTCAGTTTACGGACTTATATCTCTTTTGTTTGTCATTTCCAAACTTAGATTAACGAGGAAGTGCGCACAAAATTATAATTTCTGTTAATTATATTATATTTTTTAATACTAAAGGTAAAATCTCTAAAATAAATTACTATGTAATTAAAATTAGGATAAAATTATAATTATAAGATTCAATTTATATTTATGTATTATTTTCAAATTTGTCCTAGTTATAGTTCCATCAAGATGAAATATTGATGAAATAGTAAAACTAGCATATATTATATTACTTTCTTATAAGAAGGTAATTGATCTTATAAAATTAAAATATAGAGATATTTAAACAAATATGTAAGTGCTTATTAGAGACATGTTTCACTGAACTAACACGATTATAAGGATTCCAAATGAAATATTACTCACGTGTTTATGAATTTTCTTATTATGATAGTTGTATAATTGATTTTTAGGCTTGAGATTAATAAAGTATCTCATGTAGGAATTAATATGATTTGAAGTTATATATGCCGTATTTTGTTTAGAGTAGCTTAATCAATAGTACTCTAATATAAAATAAATCATAAGGTGATAGTTGAATAAATCAATAAAAGGTTTGTTACTACAAAGTAATTAGAAAGAATATTCTATTATTCTTAATTAGTAGTTATTTAAGGAATACTCTAACCATAGTAAATTGGGATTTGAAAATATATTTCCAAATATCAATTATAAATCAATTACCAATTAGCAAGAACAAATATGATTGGATTTAACAGATTAGACATTAAATCTATGGTCTATGTGTAATTGAAATATTAGAAAATGAAATGATTAAACTATACATCATAACCATACATGATTAGGTTGAGTCAAGCTACTTTGATATTCCTAATATTTGAATAGTCATGATATATTTTTAAACATTAATTTTGATCTACGATTATAAACTATTTAACCAAAGAATTAAAAATAAATTAAAATGAGGTTTAATTTAACAAATTTTAATTATGAATTTTAATTAAAATCTATAATCATTATTAACATATTTAAAAGCTAATAGGTCACACATAAAAAGAGTAGTTAAAAAGAAAAAAATCAAGTTGGACATAATTGTGAAATTTAAGAAACTTTAGGAATTAAATATGAGATATTTGATTTTATTAAAATTAAATTGTTATTATAATTAAAGTTAGATTTTAATTACAATTAGCAAGTTTAATTTTAATAAGAAAGAAACTCTTCTATTATTCTCTATAAATAAGATGAAGATATAAGAGACCTATCACTTTGCCTTTTCCTCTAAAATATTGAGCTTTTTTTTTGTTCTGTGAATACCATTAAAAGTTAGACATATAGAAAGTTTTTAGTTGACAGTTCGAGAAGAAAATTTTATGTCATAATTTGAATCAAGTACATTTTAATCCTTTTGTATTTATAATTTGTATTTTTAAGTTATTCAATTAAATAGATTTGAAAAGCAATTTATAAAAAATTATTTACCCATTAAATAGATCACAAAAGAAAGCCTTGGAGTAATTGATAAAAGTTACTCCTTTGCGACCAAAAGGTCACATGTTCGAATCATAAAAATAGTCTCTTTAAAAAAAATACAAGAGAATAGTTACGGCCATCGATGACCCTCCTTAGATCCTCACAAAGTGAGGAGTCTTATACACTTAATAGATCAAGGTTAGTATTTTAGCAATATATAATACTAATCATGATCGTCATAAGGATTACCAAAATAATAATTATTTAGCTTAAGATATTTAAAAGTAAGGTTTTGGACTTTCACATATTCAAACTTTTAAACACAATTTACCCTAATTCAAACTTTAATTTGTCTTACTAAAAATTTACTGACCTACCACCAATTTCTAAATAATATAATATTATTTTAACATTCAAGAAACTGTTCAAAATGATACAACTTGCTAAGGGGATGCGGAATTGTATGCATCATATAACAATTTTGTTACATTTCAAATAACTGATCTCTTTTATTAAGTAATTTATTTGAATTATATGGCTAACAAATGATTACATTTGCTTTAAAAATTTATATGTAAAAGGAAAAAGTGATTATAATGTCGCATTATTAAAAATAGTAATTAATCCCGTCTTAGCAACCGGATAAGATATATTTTAGTTTTCTATTTGTAATAGTACAATAAATTTTATAATTTTATATATTAATAATTTCTCTTTTTTTCTTTCCATCTGGTGGTGGATAAATAAATCTTTTTGTCGGGTCTAAGTTTAATTGAAGTCATTTATAATTGAAAAAAAGCTTAACTTAAAAATTTAGATAATGAATTATAAATCCTAACTTTAAATATAACTCAATTCTTTTTAGATTCTTTTTAATATATAATGATTTCACTAATAAATTTTTAAATGTATATATATGAAAATTTTAGTTCAAATTTTGACTATATAAATATTCATATGACTTGGTTTGAAAACATGATAATTAAGCATTTAAAATGTTTTTATTTAAATATAATCTTTTTATGCGTACGACTTGTTTCAAATAGTGGAAGATTTAAGACTCTACATTGATAGGAGCAAATATTTTATAAAAACAAGAATATGTGATGATATAACTGAGAAATGAACGATAACAAAAATAAAATGTGCAATCAACTTAGCAGACTTTTTTAAAAAATATAATTCTTGATCTAATGGTAATTTCTATTAAGAAATTTACCAATAATAAAACTCAATAGAAAATCATATTAATTACATAGTGTATTTAAAACATATAATCAATAATAAGTAGAAGATGTATTTGTATTCAATTACCGTGTTTGTGTTATTATTGCATATGAGATATAATATACATAAACAGGAACTAGGGTATTTAGCTACGATATGAAAACCATCAATCAATTAAACCATAACAAAATAAAGGCTTTGTTTCACTTACCAATTTTTATTGGTACTCCGACAATAAGTTGTGAAATGTCTCTTTCTAAAACGTACATAACTCTTTAATTAAAAATAAATCTTCTGTCATTAAACATTAACTTGAAGTGTTCTTCATATTCTATGCTTTCAAGCATTGATAAAATTTTACCACACGATTTCAAATTTTTATGTACTTCGAAGCCTTACTTCTAACTATTAAGATAATCATCAAATGGGACGATGTAAAAGATTAACATGGGATGAGTAGATATTTATGTTTTTCTTAGATGTGAAGGAGTGGGAAATTGAATTTGGCTTCACCACTGCTTTTGTTAGAAAGTACCTAACTCATCCCCAAAAGCTAGCTCAAAAGGGGGAGGTTTGCATACTATTATAAACTCTTAAATGCCTTTGTAATTGTCCGATGTGGGATTCCTGACACACCCCCTCAATCCAGAGCAGGACTGGACATTTGATAGACATATTGGGTAAAGGGACATAACCGGACACCGCCCCTAACCATCGAGACAACCTGGCTCTGATACCATGTTAGAAAGTGCCTAACTCACCCCCAAAAGCTAGCTCAAGAGGGGAAGGTTTGCATACTATTATAAATTCTTGAATGCCTTTGTAATTGTCCGATGTGGGATTAGAAAGTGCCTAACTCACCCTAAAAGCTAGCTCAAAAGGGAGAGGTTTGCACACTATTATAAACTCTTGAATGCCTTCATAGTTGTCCGATATGGAATTCCTGACAGCTTTAATTATAATATCACACTAATACGCGCTTTTCAATTTCCATATTAAAATTCGAACTTATAGAATAATAATTTAACAGTAATTTCTTTCGAGAATTAAAAAAAGAGAAAGATCTTTCTATCATTGATAACGCACTAAAACTAAAAGTCGGATAGACTTGGAATTGTCCAATTATAAGGACTCAGACAATTTCGGATGTTGTCAAATACCGTAATGAATTTATTGAGGGAGTTTGTCTGCGGCATCATCCTTGTGGGTTCACATTTCATGTGGGGAGGAGAAGGAAAGTTTATGGAAAATGGGCGTTACCTTACCCCTTTAAATTAAAGGTGACAATTCCTGAAGTACAGCGCGTAGGAAAGTGAAGCATACGTACTGTATGCAAAAATCTTCATAGGACTAAAGTTGAATTATAGTTTTTTGTTTTCTGAAAACAATAGTACATCCCAACTTATGATCTTATCTTTAAATTGAATGGTTATTTTTGGTCTTTCGGGAGATGGGAAGGAGAGATATAAATGGCACCTAATAATTAAGGGCTTAGCTTGTTGGCTTGGAAATTCTTTTTCTTTGCCTAAATAATCAAACTGAACTAATTATTGATTTCTCGAATGATTGAAAGACAGGGATAACTAAATATATACATGGCTGTTCTCCATTACACCTCTTTTACAAAGAAGGAGGTGTAGATGAGATGTTCTCTTTATTCCAAAGGCAATCAATCAACTTTGCAGATTATTCTAAAACAATAGAATCTGGAATATTTAGATTGCATTCACACACCATCTATTTATTAGTTCTCCTTTTCTTTTCTTGAGTGCGAATTAAGCATTGAGTGCAGCTTACACAATAACCATATTTCATAAGTTTCTCACATTGGTTAACCCCATATGCATGGAAAAAGAGCTAATCAGTCGTGGCCTGTCCTTGTATTTGGTCCATGACCGGACGATAAAAAAAAATAGAACAGTACTGGCAGAAAATGGACCTGAATCCTTAGGCTAACATTTTGACACGTTCATGTACCTAGAAAGCCTCGCAATCAACTGACGACCATGAATTTGTATGGGAAAACAGCTCTTCTCTTGGATGAAAAAAGAAATGGGTGGACATAATTGTCAAGGGCATATTAACGAGGCAAATGGACCCATTGACCTGAATGGATCGTTGATGTTGAGACCCTTAAAGGGTAGTTTGTTTGGTCTCATTTGTAACCCTAGTTGCACAAATGCCTTTTGTAAGCTTCTTGTTCCCTTTCTGAAATATTCCCTTCTAATCCTTCAACAACTTTGTCCATCATCATCTGATTCCCACATGACACTGATTGACTTTCTATGCAAACGAAAATTCTCAATGATTAGACAATTTGTCACGTAGATATGCTCATAATTAATATATAACCATAAGGCATTTTAGATATCATTATATAATCATCTGTTCGTGTACTGTTGGTTCATTTCAGCCGGAAAAAAGGAAAATATAATTAAGAATTATACGCTTGACATTAATTGTGCTACAAATATAAAATTCTCTCGGTCATAAATTGTTGAGTTTTGGCTCCTTTGTTTGTTCCATATTGGTTGGGAAAAACAATTGGGACAAGGCTCTTGCCTATGTAAGGAGGTTGTTACCTCCTTGATTAATGTACCAATACAAAGTCAAATATTTGTATGACAAATTTGATTCTAGTTAAATTCCTCTTTTGAGGTGAGAGTTGGAGAGTTTGTTTTTGGTATTTTTTGTGGATCTATTGGTGTATTGGGGGATTGGGTGAGAGGAAAAATTGTGTGATTGTAAGAATTTTTCACATAGTGGATTTTCTTCTCGGTGCTCGTGGTTTTTTCTCCGATTTGGGAGTTTCCACGTAAGTTCTCTTGTGTTGTTATTATTTCTCTATTTTTTGATATTTTCGTCTATAAAATATTCTTGGGTGTGGGTTTGGGAGGTCTAAATTCCCAACAATTGGTATCAGAGTCAAGGTGTGTTTTTTCTTGAAAAATTCTAAGTATGCTCTATGGTCGCAGTTTTGACTGATTTTCCACATCAGAAAAGATTTTCTTGAGAAAGGTTCATTTGGTGTGGTGGAGTTTTAGTGTGGTAGTGTGGAAATGCATATCTAGGAAAGTTCTAGCTAAGTAAAGACTTGGTATTTAAGTGTATCCTTTATGACCCACCTCTCTTTCCTGGGAACTTACCTAGTATACTATTCATTTCTACGATAAAATTCATCAAGGCAGAAGAGCACGGGAAAAATGTTAGGAAATAGGGCTTCGAATCCTCTTAGATTTGAAGTGGAGAAATTCGACGGGAGAATCAATTTTCGCTTGTGGCAAGTGCAAGTCAGGGATATTTTGATTCCGTCGGGCTTACACAAGGCATTGAAAGGTAGACAAATCTATGATATTAGTACTACTACTAGTGATACTGGCAAAACAGTTAGTACGGACAGATCTAGTATGAGTGATGAAGATTGGGAGGATCTGAATTTGAGAGCAGCAAATGGGATACGATTGTGTTTGGCTAAGAATGTTCTTGCGAATGTGCGTAGAATATCTATAGCAAATGAGCTCTAGGAAAAGCTCGAGGAGTTGTATCAAACAAAGGATGTCTCAAATCGGATGTACCTAAAGGAGCAGTTTCATATACTGCAGATAAGGGAAGGTACTACAATTTCAGATCATTTAACTATTTTTAATGGGATTGTCTTTAAACTGGAGGCAATTGGAGTTCATATAAATGATGAAGACTAAGCTTTGAGACTCATCTGGTCTCTTCCACCTTCATATGAACACATGAAACCTATTTTGATTCATGGGAAGGAGAAGATAGTTTTTTTTAAAGTTACCGGAAAACTCTTTTCAGAAGAGAAAAGACTGGGTGGTGGAAAAAATGTTCCTCCTGAAGACACAACTCTGGTGGTAACTGAATATCGGAAGAAGAACTCCATGAAGAAAAATATAATATGCTGGATGTGTGGACAATTTGAGCACATTAAGAAAAATTGTTCGACAGGTGGAGCAGGTTCTGCAAGAGGCTCTGGGTCAGTTAATGGAGAGACTGACAATGTTGCTAACTTGTCTCCATGGATAATGATTTTGTTCCTTAAAAAAAGGGGCAAGGGAGGCATGTACATCCTCATGACATGCCGCTAATCCCAAAGTTGCCATGATAGAAGATGTGTTACTGTTAGCGGGTCCACAAGTTTGCATACGGGCATTGGTTTGGCATTAATGCAAGGTGTGTGGTGAAATTTATGTCGATGGCTGATGAACTTCCAGGATAGCCAAACATGGGAGTTGCACCATAATTTTTCAACAAGGCCATTTTCGATAAGTGCTGAAGTAAAAGGCTTGGAATTGGTTTATTCTGAGTGGGTATGCTTTTATGGTAGAGCATGATGCTATGAATCATGATAATTCTCTACATTGAGAGTTATGTTATTTTTAGGAGATCTTCATTGAGGTGGAGTGTAGTTATAGGATCAACCAAAATCGTCAAGGTAGAGATTGTTGAGTTTTTGGCTCCTTTGTTTGTCCCATATTGGTTGGGAAAAATAATTGGGGCAAGGCTCTTGTCTACATAAGGAGGTGGCTACTTCCTTGGTTAATGTACCAATACAAAGTTAAAGATTTGTCTGACAAATTTGACTCTAGTTAAATTTCTCTTTTGAGGTGAGAGTTGGAGAGTTTGTTTTGGGTATTTCTTTGTGGGTGTGTTGGTGTATTGGGGATTGGGTGAGAGGAAAAATTATGTAATTGTAAGGATTTTTTCTCGTAGTGGATTTTCTTCTCGATGCCCGTAGTTTTTTCTCCGGTTTGGGAGTTTCCACGTAAATTCTCTTATGTTGTTATTATTTCTCTATTTTTTGATATTTTTGTCTATAAAATATCCTTCGGTGTGGGTTCGAGAGGTCTAAATTCCCAACATCAACTTTATAATAATTATAGGCATTTAAATTTTTAGGAACTAACCGTGATTTCTTCTTGTAGATATAGATCTAGCATGAATAACTACAAGGGTTGAGAGACTATCTAAAGGTAGGTCTAGAAAGTTTAGCAAGAAAAGAAAACATGATAGGAAAGAGAGCAACAATGACAAATCAAAACTAGCCAAAACGGTTTAATGTAAGAGAAAATAATAGATTTGCTAGAACCTCTTCCTATTATGGTGTCAAATATGATCCAGGATGAACCTGATGCCGTAGAGTTCTACAACTTGTCGTTACAATTCCTCATCATAACAAAGATAAAAGACCCCATGATGGATGAGGTTTATTGTCCTTGTTGGTATATCAAAGTTAGGAACTATGTCTTTAAGTCTTATAATATATAGCGTCAGATCTTGGAGAGATAATACTCCCAAAAAATGAGAAGCATCTTAATGACATTGAGTGGGACATGGTTCATCACACAAAAACCCCTTTATATGACACAGGTTTGGCACTTATTTCCAAAGTGATGTTTGTGTTTATTAGTCAGAACTGAAGTTTAGCTTTTTAGACTGTAAGCTCCATATTTTTTGTTAAAAACATATGGACTTTCCAAAGGCTAAATCGACAAAGAGATGGTTCCTAATATTGTTGATTGGAGGGATAGGGATAAACACTAATATCATAAAAATACAGTAGGCTTGACAACTATATGCTTAAATCAAGGTTCATAAAAAAGGACATTCATCATTTGAAGATGGCCTTTTATAATCAAGATGCTTATTTCATAAGGAAAGGCTTCAAGTTGGATTGCCTTTTTCAAGAGAAAATCCCTTGAGGCTTGTTACTATGATAATGTTACACATTACTTCTTGGAGGGGTTCCAATTTCACAATGATTTGATTAAAAGCAGATATTCATACTTATCCATTAACTCGATATCCATAACAAATATCTTAAAACCTTTAAGCAATTAACTTTAACCTAAAGGCTAGTTAGATGACTTTGCAAATATGCTTGAGGATAACCAGTCAACTTCGGGAGTGATGAGAGCATAGATGGTGGTTATGAAGTTAGTTCTAGGTATGCTGAATTATTTCATTATTATAGTTTTTTTACCCGATAGTGTTTATTGATTTCTATTTTTTTATTTAAGCTTATACAAAAAGAATGGTAATGTAACTATAAATTAAGGTTTATTTAAATTTTATGTGTCTTTTTTTTGGCAAAATTACTCAATGTGTGTTTGGTCCTTGTTAGTATGATCTTACATAGTTCTAATGTTTGAGACATTTTTGGTGAAAATCTAAGTCTTGGTTGAACTACATAGGCTTGTGTTAACCTATGGACTTTGATATTAGTTCTATTTTGCATATTCAATGGTCTTGTGAGATCTTTGAGGTATAATATTTTTGTAAAAATAGATAATTCTTTAAATTTGACATATCTTTTAAGACCTTTTAAGGTTTTATATTTGGATAACTCAAGTTTGGAATTTTACAAAACTTAAGTCTAGCATATTGCTTAACTTTAAATGATGTTTTGTGAAATTTGAGTATCTTGTTTTGCATGAAGTCTTAAAAAATTTATGAATATAACGTATCTTAAAATGATGAATCTATCATTTGTTATTTTGTGACTTGTTAGGTCTAAAGTTTTACAAATCTTTAAGTCTAACATTTGTGACTTATGTTTTGTGACTCCTTGAGTATGGTATTTTATGACTCTTTGAGTATGACATTTTACAAGTCCTTGAGTCTAATGCTTTAAGACGCTTTAAGTTTGACATTTTTCTTAACTTTAGGTTATATTTTTACAAAATTTAAGTTTGTTATTTTTTAAAGTAATGAGTTTGACATATTGTAAAATTTGTGAATGTGACATTTCACAAAGTGCCAATATGTCATTTTGCAAAATTTGTGAGTCTAAAGTTGTGTATTATGAATCTTACATTTTATGTAATAATGAGTATGTCCTTTTTCAAAAATTTTAAGTATGACTTTCAGCCAAAAAAAAATTAGCATGTCATTTTGCAAAATTTTTAAGTCTGTTGTTTTATTAAATGATGAGTTTACCAAATTGTAATTATTTAGTCATAATATTAAAGTTGAGCAACCCTAATGTGATCCATATAAATCTTCAAAGAATTCCTTTAAAAAAATTTTGCCTACTGTGATGCGACACATTTCAAGAAGGAACAAATGTAGGAGTGTATGTAAAGTTGTCTATTAATAATGGAGATTTTTTTGGATCTACATATGAGTTTCCTTGCCTTAACTTAGTTTGAAGGTAATTATCCTTTTTCTACATAGCCAAGTTATGACTAACTAATCCACTTATGCTTATGATTTTCCTTATATATAAGCTTAGATTAACTTCCCAAAAAACATCTTTAAACTTCATTCCTTTTGCTCCATATTTTGTCAATTGATGTGCTAAATCATTTTTTATAGAGATGTGTTATACTTGAATTTATGTTTATTTTTATAATTTAATAAAAGGTAAAATACTTTAATATTATTTCTTCTTTAGGAAAAAAGAGCCAATCAACTAATAGACAATAAGTTGGGGATCTAACTTAATTTCTTTTGCATAAATTTGTAAGTATTTCACCATTTTCCCATATTATTGATCTCATATAGGTTTTGAGTAATAATATTAACTTTACTTTTTTTATCCTGATGCACCAACAATGTTCAACATTCAAGTTAGTGAATAATTCAATTTAAGTCCAGTCATATATGAAGTATTGGTAGGGATTGTACATTCAACTGTTGTATATGCCAATAACTAAGATTTTGTCAATTTTTGTAGTGAAAATTTGATCTCAAACTCATTAAGTTATACTAACCACTTAACCATCCTTCTTAATGTTCCAGTTTTGTATAAAACTTTTCATAATCGTAGATTTATCATAATAATGATGAGATGAGCTTAGAAATATAGTTTCAATTTTTTTCTCAAGCTTGACAATAACCAATATTGCTTTCTCCATTGAAGTTTATTTTATTTTAGGTCTTTAAAATACCTTATGTATTCAATAGGTTAATCTTTTCTTGACGTAGGTTGGGGGGGGGGGTGCAAAAAAAGTCTTCAATAGTGCCCCAAAATGGAGCCAGAAAGATGATAAACCTTAAATTAGCTAAAATCGGATTGAACTACCTTTGATTAGATGAAGACAACTATAAAAAATGTGCAATAAGGGATCTTTCATTTAATTGTAACTAGCCTTTACTTAAGTAGACCCAAACAATGTACAGAAGGAAGCTGATAGCCAAATCATATATCATGCAAAAAAAGGTGAAGAGAGACTCTATATGAACAAAAAAGTAACTTACCACACTCAAACTAGAAGAAGTAGATTATGACCTCAAATTTTGAGTTGATATAAATTCTCCCAACTTATGGCCCACCATATGATCTATTATACAAATAATTAAATGTTCTCTTCCATTACAGATGGCCATAGTATAACTGATCATTATGATCAGTGACGGATCCAGGATTTTAGTCTTGGGAGGGCAAGAACTTAAACCACAAATTTTTTGTAGGGGCAAAGAACTATATATATGTATATATTCTTAAAAAATAGTCTTGGGGGGGGGGGGGGGGGGCAA
>JAOSBP010000006.1:21572170-21585323 GCA_027563825.1 Erythroxylum mucronatum | reverse complement strand
GAAAAGAAGAGAAAAAGAAGAGAAGAGCTAGGGTTTGGAGATCTTTGAAGAGTTTGAAGAATTTGAAGCTTCAACAAATAAGTATAAGCATCGTTCTTCTTGATTAAATGAATGAAACATGTTTTGATGTTATTTAAGGGTTGAATGTGTGTAGGAAGTTGTTGATGAATGGTTTGAAAAATGTTTTAATCTTTTAGGGTTAATGATCAAAGATAGATTTTGATGTATTTGTTTTGATATTAGGTTGAAATGAGCTTAGAAATGAAGTAGGAATGATGATTTAGGGTTAAGATGGGTTAGATTTGAAGAATGGGAAGTATAAAGATGAAGAATGCCGAAAAACAAGTTTTCGGGAGGTTTTTGGAATCATTCGCCGAGGCGCGCATTTACCCTCGCCGCAAAATCCTGTTTGTCCTGCACAGACATGCTTCGGTATTTTGGGCATAACGTTTGCTGTAGATGTCCAAATGAGGTGATTTTTGATTCGTTGTAAACTAGAGATATAGGGCTACACGTTTTATAAAGAAATTAAGTTTTAATTCAGTTTCTAAAGATCTCAAATTTTGAAAGAATTTTGAGCATAGAATGTTGTGTTAGTATTGGAACAAACCAAAAATGATTGGGGCATAACTTTTAGAGTACTGAACCAAATTGAATGATTTTGGAGTCATTAGAAACTTAAGATAATGAGAAACATTTTTCTAGAAGAGTACATTATCAAATTTTGTCATTTACTTGATAAGAGTGATCATGGAAGATTGACCCGAATGTTTGGAATTTTGGAAGAGTTTGAGTTCTTAGAATTTATCTTAGTGAATATGCAATATATGGGTCCTCAAATTGTATTCCTATTAAATGGTAATTTTGTATTTGATAAAGGGAATCAAGGAAAGCAAGAGGATCAAGAGGAGAGGCATCTTTTAAGCATGTATCCAAGCAAGGAATTCAGGTGGTTTACATGTTTATAATTGAATAATGAGCCATTAAAGTTTTTCCAAATCAAGAGAACTAAATGATTTCAATTACTTCATATATTTCTTTTAAATGATTTAAAGAATTTGCTTATGTGTGTATATGCTTAATTGATTGAATTTGAATTGTTGTGAATGTGGAAAAATGCATGTGTATTGTATTTTAACTTGCTCGATAATGAATTATTATGATTATGGAAAATGCATTGCGATTTATGAATTATGATCAAGTTATGCCATTGAAACATTTCATGGCATTTTGTATGAATGAAAAGATATAAAAGCCCGAAAGTATGAGCATTTGATAAATTGATTTGAGCATGATTATGTGCTTCTGTTTGGGTGAGAGAGGAACGTTTCGTTAGTCACATGCACGTCGACATATAGCCTTCTCCCGGCTGTTCGCTTAAGGCCACGAGATCCTAAGAAATCAGACTCGTTTTGTTCACGGTATAAACTTTGGTTTATCCGTTTTGTTCCACAGAACTCTCGAGCCATTTGTTTGTGCATTGCATCTTGAATTGTCAAGTATGTTGCATAAATTGAGTGTTTTGTATTGATGGTTAAATGGATATGTTGTGTTGATGTGATGATATTTTAACTATGAATTTTGAGTTCGAATTGTGAATTTGATTGAGAATTTGAGAATGAAGCATTTTATAAATTCATTATGATTTTTATATGACAACTGAATATTTCAACGATTTTTCTTATTCTTTGTTATAAACTTGTTACCCATGAGCTTTTAAGCTCACCCCCTTTCCGTCCCCATCTTCAGGTATTGAACAAGAGACCGAGTGACTGAGATTCAAGGCATTACCCCAAGTTGCATATATTTTTGTATTTTAAGCTAGATTATGTAACCATGGGATTTTAGTTGCGTTTCAAGTATTATTAGTTTAAGTGTCTTATGTATTTTGGGATTTTGAGGCATTGATGTATTGTGGTTTGAAATGTCATTTCAGCTTTGTAAAGAACACTTACCCTTTTGATGTTAATGAATTATGAATTATGTATGGATGATGTTGAGTGGAAATATGAATTAAGTATATTTGAGGAAGTTATCGATTTGAGATGATAAATCTTGAATACGAATTATGGTTAGATATATGTAGGATGTGTTATGGAAAAAGGAATATAGAAATGGTACGAGACTTTAAGCTTCATGATTTTATTGGTTTATGCTTACGTTTTATGGTTTAAGAGTTGGATTCCGGAAACGGGATCCCACAGTTGTGGTATCAGAGAAAGAAAATGAAGCAATGATAGTTAAGGTATGATTCGTTTCTGAAGAGTTGGGTTTCGAAAACGGGACCCAACAGTCTCACCTGAAACAAACCCAAAGAAACACTTTAGCTCATCAAAACTCAACATTCAACCATAAACCATAAACCCAGAAAGGGAAAACCAAGAAAATGTACAGACATTTCCAAAAGAGTGATTGAATCGCTTTCCTTTCGCGATCTTCTTATCACCTCTGCCACAGTACACTGCACCGAACACGCGTTAAAGAAAAAAAAAGCGGGAGAGACCAAAAGGAGAGCTACCGAGCCATTGAGTTGATACAAATATAACTAGTTACCATAAGGGATCGAAGGAGAGGACAGAATCGGAGGCAACGACATTTTTTCCGGAAATAACAAAAACTTACTAGTGGAAGAAGAGTCCCAGCGTGCGAAAGTGTTGCCCAGCGTGCGACAGAGAAGCGTAGAGAGAAGCCCAGCATTTGAGAGACGAGTGACTCTGGGAAGATGCGAAGGAGGGCGTGCGAGGGAGGAGTGAATCTGGAAGATGCGAAGGAGGGCGTACGAGAGAGAAGGAAGGACAAAATATCAGAGAGGGGTAATTTGGGAGGAAGCGAGCGTCTTTGTTCCGGAGACAGGGAAAAATTATTTTTATCCTCCGGTTTTCGAATGGACAGAAATCTTTGTCCTTGTCCTCCGAAGACAGGGGACAGAAACGCGGGGACAAGAACCAAACACTTAAGGAGAATAGGATTTCTTTGTTTTGTCAACTGTCCCCACTCACGGGGACAGTAACCATACACAACGTAAGTATTATATTATAATTATACCACTATTTTCCATTAAAAGTAAATATATTAACTTTTTATGTTATAACTCCTAGAGACATTGATTACATTTTTACTGGCTGCTTATATTTATCCTTTTTTACTATTCTTCTTCAATCTTTCTTTGAAGAATAATTTCATATTTAATTTATTAATATTAGCATTGTTCCTAATTATTCATCAAATTTGCAATGTTTTAAAATTATTATATTAAAATCTTTATAGATCAAAATATTTATAAAATTTTAATAGGTCAAGTTTTTTACTTTTAATATCACGAACTTAAGATTATATAAATTATAGTTACAAATGATAATGTTCTGTCTGGATAATCTATGTTTTCCTCCATTGATCTTCTCTCGAAGGAAGTTATCCATATGATTCTCTCTTATGAAGGTTTTTAGTGTGTACTCTTCTTTATGCTACTTTCAGTTGTTACTTGTTATCACCCTCTTCCTTACGTTTCTACTGGCTAATGCAATAAAAAATAATACCCAACTCTGCATAACTAAATTCTCATAGTGGTGAGAACGGATCGTATCCTCAGAGTGGGTGATTAGCTTTTCTAAAGAATGAACCAATGTATACGATTGGGATGGGGGGGGGGGGGGTTCTTGGTTGAATTTAATTGACACAAGAAAGTAAAACTAAACTATGAAAGACAAATTAAATCAAACAATGCAAAATTGCTGAGGTTAATCAATATGTTTTTAATAAAGTTTGTGGTTCAATCTCATCCTTCACACGAATGTGTATAATCAGTTTTCATGTTGTTCTTGTACCTGTCTTTGAAACACTTAACCATAAACTAACAACAAGCTTATGTTGTACCTATTTAAAAAAAGCCCTTTAATTAGGTCTAGTTATAAGATAACTTAGAATAATTTGTCCAAATTTTATGTGATAGTCTCATTATGGAATAGGAAAATAGGTTAATTTAAGCAAAAACTATATAACCTTAAGTCATTTAACGTATCCTATTGATGAATGACCATTAATTTATCACATATGATTTAGATTTACAACAATAATAGATTGCAATTTAGATTCTGGCAAAGATTCAATACATGAATAATCTAATAGGCTTATTTAAATTGTTCATACATAAGTTCAAAACTTTTAACACACAATAAAATATTCAACTCTAAAAGAGAGTTTAAAACAACATCACTAAGATTGTTCAATGCCCAAATATGTTCACGAAAAAAAAGTTTAGCTGCTCATAACTCTCAAAAGGGAAGATAATCTACCTACTTTTGGATATCTAGTATGTACATACCCTTTTTGGCCTCTTAATTACCCTTTTATAATCCAAAATTAGGGATGTATAGTTATATACGGGCATACAAGTGATCGTATATGTTAATTTAATAGAAATTGTATAGTTACACTGTCATAGTGAACTACATGACTAAGATACACAGTTGTGTAAGTCACCTACACAACCATGTGGGTCACAAAGGTGGTTGAAACAGTGTCTTCAAGTTCGTACATGTTTTCAGTGAGTTACACATTCTCATACATGATCTTGTAAGTTAGAATGGATCCAATTCTTCCAATCTTTGTCCTGTCTTAACCATAACTCATCTCCTTCTTACTCTAAAAAGGTAAATAAGATCGAACATCGAAATAACGATACTAAGGATGTGAATTTAGCTCATTTTGGTTCTTATTCTTCCAATGTGTACCTAAAGAAAAATATGAATCAAAGTAATTATTTTAAGCACAATATAACATTAATCAATAAGCATAAAGGAATAAATATATAATCAATCAAGCAGTTATCAAGTTTTCCCACACTTAGCCTTTGATCATCCTTAGGTAAAACTATAAATCAAAATAAAAACATTTCCCTTTTTACTCATGATCGATCAACAACTATTCCCTTAAAATTATGCACATTCTTTGTAACATCCCATTACTTGTGGGAAGGTTAAAATGGTAAATGTGAGTGATTAATGAGAGTTAGAAATGCATTACCATGTTTATGCATAATAATTCATACACATATATTGAATAGTGAAGTTGTGGCACATGAAAATAATTGTACATGCATTCACGAATAATTCCGGGTATGATTAGATTGATTTGTGAATTTTTGAGAATTATGAATGTTTTTACATTGGAAATATTAGTGATTAGTGGAAATATTGTATTTGTGAATGTTGGTGAATTTAGGAGTTACCTTTGAAATTTATGGAGTATGATGAAAGAAAAAAAATAATATAATAGGGAACAAGAAATCAAAAGATATTTGGAGATAATTGGTTTGTAAAGATGGGAGTGAAGGAGTTCAGTTCAAAATGAACTTGGTTAGAGCTTAGACCATAGGAAAGTGATAAGTGTCACTTTGGCTTTTTGTACTTTGGCTAAAAGTAAGTTATTGTTCTTTGAAAGTTGACAGGTTAAGTCATGTCTAAGTTCCTTCTTCATTATCATCTTCTTCAAATTTTCTTCCCATACACAGAGTTTTCCATCAAACACCTTCTAAGAGATTTCTATGCTTTTCCTTTCCTACACCAAACCCACTTTGCCATTTGTGTCCTCTACCCTAAGAAACACCAGAAGTCGGTCATTGTACTCAGTGAAGTACGTAAATTGTGTGGAGTTTAGGGCTTGAAGATTTTGGAGTTTTTACCAGGTAAGTAGTGAATAAATCCTTTAGAGTTAGGGATTTATGAAATAAATTTGATAAGTTACTGTCATCTGCATGAAAAATGGCATTTACATGTTTGTTCATAAATACTGTATTGTTGGGGATGAAAAATTTGGTTATAGTGTTAATTTAGTGTTTTGAAAGATTATTAGTGATTAAGTGTTGTAAAAGTGATTTTTGGAAGTTTGAAAATCTGAAAAATGTTCACTGAGTATGTTTAAGTCCATTAGCCACAACATTTTCTCTAGTTGTCCAAATGAGATGATTCTTAATTTGGATTAAACTAGAGATATCATTTCTTATGAAGACATCGAGTTTCAATTCTGTCTCTAAGAGTCTCAAAATTTCATGAAGTTGAGAACTGGCTGCAGTACATTGGGAGCTGAATGAAAAATTTATGTTCTGACTTCCAGGGAAAATCTGGATTAATTTAGATAGATTTCGGCAAAGTTGTCTTCTTGAGAGTTGTAGATCTTTTTTTAATCTTTCTAACGGTATATAGTGAAAATTTTGGGCATCTGAGTCAAAAGTTATGATCTTTATAATTGGAGATGTTCTGGAAGCAAAGTAAGATGATACAAAAGTAAGACAAAGTGAAAGTAAGACGATACAAAAGTAAGACAAAGTGAAAGTAAGATGATACAAAAGTAAGACGAAGTGAAGTAAGACGATACAAAAGTAAGACGAAGTGAAAGTAAGACGAAGTGAAAGTAAGATGATACAAAAGTAAGACGAAGTGAAAGTAAGACGATACAAAAGTAAGACGAAACAAAGTAAGACGAAGTGAAAGTAAGACGATACAAAAGTAAAACGAAGCAAATTAAGACAATGTAAAAGTACGACGAAGCAAAGTAAGATGAAGCAAAAGTGAGACGATACAAAAGTCAGGAGATAGAATTGTTCTTCAAGGTATTAATGAAAGTTGTAGATCTTGAAGTCCTCTTTCCAATAGTCTAGAAACGAGATCAATCTGACGTTGTTTGTGAAAGTTATGGAAATCGTGCCAAAATAGGTTCAATTTGATTGAGGTCTTAAACATGGCTACTTCTTTTGGTCATAACTTCCTCTCTAGACCCTCAAATGACCTGATTCTTAAACCATTGGATTCGTAAGACATTGCTCTACATCTCTATAAAAAATTATAGCTATCTGAAATGAATTAAGAAAGATTGAGTGAAAAACGTGGGACGGCTACAGTGACTGTGCTCTTAGATTAAATGAACAGGGGTTATTCCACTGAACTTACTTCAGCATTTCGATGATTTCTGGAGCTCTACTGATGAGAAATGAATTATGAATTTAATGGTTTTAGTGAGACATAAACCTAAGTACAAACTATACTTAGATGAGTTTGGATATGAGATCGATTTTGTGACGGATAGTACCCGGGATTATCATGAACATGCATTATACATAATTCATGCCATACATATGCATTATCAAATACTTATGATGGTGCAAATTGTGATATAGTGTATATTATTTGTTATAAAGGGGCAACTAGGATGTCAACCTCCAAACGTTGCCGGATCTTCCAGGCATTAGCTTCGGGAGCAACTTGTGAGTCAATCTCGATGTTTTCCCAGGATTGATTTGTTTTGAATAGTTTTGATTTGTTTAAACTTCTATATTATTGAAATGTCTGTGATCTGATTTTGAATTTTGAACTTGAAGTCCGAGGAGTATAATAGTTGGGCATTTATTGGAAGTGTTTTGATCCGATGTGAAATTCTGTATGTTATGTGTATTCTCACAAAAGTTGAATGCCGGACTTATGTCCGATGAATGTGAGTTTCTGATTTAACATCATATGTGATATGACATGATCAGTAAGTGATGCATTTTATAAAATGCATGCTCAGATAAAGGCGTTGTAACTTGAGTAGCCAGTTTGAAGCGCTTCCACGTAGAGCTTTGCTCCGTGAACTCTAATTCTACACGTAGAGCTATGCTCTATGAACTCTGTTCTGACTGAGTCCTATGGGCCAGTATTTGTATAAGTGATTGGCACTCAGTCACAATAATAAGAATGAACATGAGTCTCATGCATATAATTTTATAAGACTGAAGATCATAAATGGTTTGCAAGGTGATATTGAATGACTATGTGATATGCCATGATATATAAGTATCTGAACAATCAATGTATGCTTAAAATGTGTAATTATGCAAAATTTGGTATGTGTATAAGATCCGGTGAATTCATCAATGATAGTTCACTCATTGAGTTCGCAAAACTTATCAAAATTGTAACGTTGTCTTTTCAGGACCGAGAGACGACTTTAGCTACTGAGAGGCTTTACTACCTTGTAGATTGTGTCTTGGCAAGAGAAGTCATGGCTCAAAGGTCGGTCTGCTGGGATTTTTAGGTGGCTTAGATAGATTTGATGTATTTTCCTCTTTCATGTAGTACTCCTATAATTGATTTTGTGAATGTATATATATAACGTTTTGAAAGACACAATGTAGACATTCGGTGGTTATGAAATGAAGTGAGAATTTTTTTTGTAGGTTTCTTATGATGCTTTACAAGTGATTATAATACCATGCCATGTGAAGTGAGTGTAGTGATCGATCGTAGCTCACTCTTATCGTAGGATATGTACCAGAATGACCTCCGGGCATCTCGGTGGGTACATTGCGGTAAGGGGGCGCTATAGATTAGACATGAGTTTATCATGTTATTGAAAGCCAATTAGCCTATCAATTTTGTAAGCCATTTTCAAAATTAATGGAATTGGGAATTCCTTTCCCCTTATCTATAATAGGTGTAGATGAACTAGGTTTAAATTAGGGAGTAACCTTTTTCGAGTTCATTTATGACCTTTTTAGTTGTGATTGCTCATTAATGAAATTAAGGGGTCACTTTTAAAGGTATTTAATGATGAGAGGCATGTCATCATCATCATCTTCATCCATTGTCAAAGCTTTTTTTTGAGCCTATTTCTTGACTTATTTCTTGGTTTGTTGTAAGGCTTATCGCTTTGACAAGTTTGCAATATCCATTCTCTTCTCCATCGCTGCTTCTCTCTTCTCTCTTTCTTCTCTTCCTCCTCTTTCCTTCTCTTTTATTCTTCCTCTCTCTCTTGTCTCTCTATCTCCACTTTTGCATCCTCCTTAGGTGTTTCTTGAGCTAGTTACGTGTGGGAATGATTATGTTCCACCTTAATTTGATCCTTGGTGGTTTCAATTTAATCACTAATCTTCTCCTCTCCAACCTTTTCTTCACCAAATTTTAATTTTCATATTGAATCATCAAAACCCAAATTCAAATTTACCTCGAATTGTACACTTCCACCAACTTTTTGTTCCATCAGAAGTTTCTTGCCTCTAGTTCGTGTGGTATTCCTTTTACTATAGTTGAAGTCAAAATCATAGTTTTTGAGCTATCTATTAACGATGATGAGGTAGTAGAAGTAGGTAGTGCTTGAATCACATACTATAGTCTCGGGTTGAGGTGAGGTTGGTTAAGTTGAGCTAAGTTCCATGATTTTGGTGGCCTTCCTTGTTTACACCATGTTTTCGTATTAGGGTTATAAGGAGATTGTGAGGTTGAAGACGAATTTTGGTTAAAAGGATATGAAAATATAGAGAGTGAATGAGAGAGAATCTAGGTAGTTTTGTGATTTATCAGATAATTGGAAACATGTGGAATTGATGTACATTTCCTTAGGTAAACAACAAAAAATGGATTCTTGTCATAATTTTGTTTTAGCATAAAAGGAAATCAACTACCTATTTTATTGTAAGTTTCTTGATATGTTACATAGCAATTTTTTACGTAATGATATGCAACTAAAAGAAAGGATGAATTTCTTGAATTATGTAGTATGCATCCATGTGTTCACGCATAAGGAATCAATAGGTATAGTTATTATTCACATATAATAAGCATTTAAGCTTAGTCACTTATTATAATTGGC
The DNA here is from genome assembly GCA_027563825.1 of Erythroxylum mucronatum. NCBI lineage: Eukaryota > Viridiplantae > Streptophyta > Magnoliopsida > Malpighiales > Erythroxylaceae > Erythroxylum > Erythroxylum mucronatum. The sequence continues at coordinate 21,575,702 of JAOSBP010000006.1, read as the reverse complement.
TTTAAATTCTAGCCAATCATACGTGCGACACAACTATGCAATTTTGGTCAACCCTAAGTCCAGTCTTGTTTTCTCAAAATGCTCTCTAGATAATGTAAAAAATAGTGTTTGATTTCTATATGCTTGGTTTTAGGATGTTGAACATGATTTTTTAAATATTTATGGAAATAGTATTGTCATATAAAATAGGAATGCAACTAGTGTTAACACCAAAATCATTTAATTGTTGCTTAATCCATAACAATTAAGCATAACAAGTAGTAACATACACTTGTTTAGCTTCAGTTGTGGGTATGGCAACTGAATTTTGCTTCTTAGACGCCCATGAGACCAAACATGGACCTAAGAAATTAACTATACCTAATGTACTTTTCCTCTCCATAGAGAAACTTGTATAGTTAGAATCAACATATTCGAAAATTAGCACCACTAGGTTACTATAAATATAAATATGTTGTATCTTAATATAGCGTGATAACCTTTAAATTAGTTTCTTTTGGATCACTCTTAAACCTAGCACATAGGTAGACACTAAAGACAATGTTTGGTTTATGAGCAACTAGATATAAGAGAGATCTAATCATCCCTCTATAAAATTTTTCCTCAACTCCTTTACCTATTTCATCCTTACCCAAACGTGCATTGGTAAGTATAGGAGTCTTATAGGGTTTAATGTGTTCTATAACGTATTTCTTCGTAAGTTCCTTTGGGTACTTCTACTAATGAATCATTGTTCCTTCTAGATTTTATTTCATTTACATGCCCAAAAAGAAATTAATCTCACCCATTATATTCATCTCGAAATCACTCTTCATCAAATTTGCAAATCCTTTCATAAAGATTTGTTAGTTTCACCAAAAATAATATCATCGACATAAACTGGTAAAGGTGTTCCCCTTTAGTTTTAATAAATAAAGTTTTATACCAACTTGTCTTTTTTGAAAACCATTTTCTAAAACTTTTATAGCCTTTCATACTAAGCTCGTGGAGCTTATTTTAGACCATACAAATATTCATTCAATTTATAAATGTGATTTGAAAAATTAAAGTTTTCGAAACCGAAGGTTATAATACGTAGACGTCTTTAAGAAATCTATTAAAAAACTTGGTTTTAACATCCATTTAGAACAACTTAATAATTATATGCGTGACAAATGGTATTAAAATTTGAATTGCTTTAATCCTTGCTACTGAGGTAAACATCTCATCAAAATCGATGCCTTATTATTGATTATAGCCTTTTAGCACCATTGTTGCCTTTTTTTTACGGTGCCATTTTCATCAAGATTATTGCGAAATACCCACTTAACACCAATCACTATTCAGTCCTTCGGTCTTAGTTCCAAGTGCCAAACTGGTTTCTCTTAAACTGCTCCAATTTTTCCTGCGTAGCCATAATTTTGATCTTTAAGTGCAGTTAGATGGTTATAAGGTTTTAATTGAGAAAGAAATCTATAAAAAGAATAGAAATTTCAAATAAAAGAACAAGTTTTGACTCCCTTATATATGCCACTTATGATTAAGTCCATGTGGTGAGAACTTTGATGCTTCCAAGATCTAAGTTTGAAGCTTTGACTTGGAATGACATCTATCTATTCAGAAGAAACATGTGAATAAACATGTTCATTTATAGTATTGTTATCAACAACTTGTTCCATTGCTTATTTCTTGGTCTGTTCCTTGCCTTTATAATTTTGTATCTTGGTTTCCCCTTGATCGTTGTTTCCATTCTCTTAAAGTTTTTTCTCTACCGTCTCTAATTTCACAAGGCCTATCTCGTAATCATTGTCTTCCTACATATTATGTAAAACATTAGTTTCATCAAATATGACATGATTACTTTCCTTGTATGCTTTGCCATGACATGAGTATCCAATGAGCACATCCTTATCAACGAACACAATATTAGTTTTATTATATACTTGTATGCTTTGCCATGAGATGAGTATCAATGGTTCTTTTATTGTATACTTTTTATGCTTTGCTATAAGATGAGTATCCAAAGAACACAACCTTATCACTCCTTGCATCAAACTTCCCTAACTTATCCTTCACATTTTTATGCACACGGAGCCTACATTTGAAACTTCTTAAGTGTACAATATTGGGCTTTCTACCTATGAACAATTCATAGTATTTAGTAAGGGTCTCAATATAGCTTGATTAATTATGCAACGAGATGTGTTAACTACTTCAGCCCCTTAGAAGCCCACTAGCTATGAGCATGGATTTAGCCATGTCCTCTTCGATTCTTTTCTTTCTTTCCAAAATACCATTCTATTGGGGCGTTCTAGAGGCTAAGAAATTATGATCTATACCATGTTCCTACAAAAGTCAAGAAACTTTGTCATTATCGAACTCAGTTATATGGTTAGATCCAATTGCTAAGAGTTGATATCTAAATTGTCTTTAGATTTTCCTGACAATCACAATAAATTCATCACATGTTTCATATTTTATTTCCAAGAATATAGTATAAGTGAATATAGAATAATCATCAATAATTACTAGTACATAAAGCTTACTCTGCTAACCATTCATGTTATTCCACATGGCTAAATGTGAATGAGCTAAAGTGGTTTATCAGTACTTACCACTTTTAGGTACGTAAAGGATGCTTTTGTTTGTTTCGCATATGCATATATTATGAAATCCTTCATAATGATATTTGATCTTTAATAAGCTATCAACTAACTCTTTAGCATGACTTAGCCTTTTGTGTCACAATAATGGATCGTCCTCCTATACATTGAAATAAGAAAAACCACCTTTAGGAAGGTCATCAAGATTAACCTTATAAACGTTATTATACCTTCTTCCCTTGAGTTTTACTTCATCCGTATCTTCTCTTACAATCAACCATCCACTAGTAGTAAATTTCAAATTATTTCCTTTTTTTTTACACAATTATGAGATATTGTGTTTTAAACCTTGGACATGAAATGAATTGTCAATGTGACACAAATTTACCAATTTTAACCTCACCAATGATGGCTCCTTTATTATTGTCTCCAAATGTCATAATTCCTCCATTATAGGCTGTCGGTAAAAGGAATAAAGAATTATCTTTTGACATATGCTTAAAACAACCACTAACTAAGTACCATTTGGTTGTTCCCCCTTACTTTAGCGTGCAAAATAGATCAATTAGTTGATTCGGGAACCTAAATTTTCTTGGGTTCCTTTCCTTTAGTCATTGACAGTGGCACCTGCCTAGGGCCTACTATGAGAAGGAACTCCTAATTTTGACTCCAACAGCCTCCTCTCCTAATCAGATAAAGGTGGTTTTGAATTTTTTCTAGATATTGTATAGCATGTCCTACAATGGTGATGTTTTAACGTTGGCTTGGTTTTAAATGATTTTAATGTTGGCTTTAAATGATTTTAACGTTATAAGTTAACGTTGTAGTTCTCATGCTTATAAATAGTCTTGAAATATTTAAATGTACTTTTACCTTCTAATTTCTTTATTTTCATCAATATATGTATTTAAGGTACTCCAACTCAAAAATTAGCAGCAAAAAATTTTACG
>JAOSBP010000006.1:21553735-21564571 GCA_027563825.1 Erythroxylum mucronatum | reverse complement strand
ATACAAAATATAAATGAATGCTCATGTTTGATATGCTTATAAAGCTACACAAAAATATAGTCGAACTAACTTAGTTACGAAAGGTAGTTATCTTGGAGTTTGCCAAAGCTTTGCAAGGGTCAATATTCTTCTTGTTCTGCTCCTGAGGAGTAAAAAAAAGGGTTGAGCTGCGAAGCTCAGTGGCTAATACGTTTATAGCCATTGATAACGAGCCACACAAATCTAGCATATATATATATATATAATCTAGCAATTAAATTATCTACAATTCTAGCTTAAAGACTCATAATTAACGATGTTATCACATAAAGCATATCATGTATATTTAACCATCAAAACATAACACTCAATTTCATATCATGTTCAACAAATCAAAATGAAATGCACAAACATAATGGCTTGAGACTCTATGGATCGAAATGGAGATACCGAAGTTTACTCCATAAACTAAATGAGTTCGTTTCTTTGGAGCTTATGTGCCACAAGCGGGCAGCTGGGATAAGGCTTTAAGTCAACGTGCATGTGACAAAAAAATGGTATCTCTCTTGCCCAAACAAAAGCAAATTTTGATGCTCAAGTCATTTCATCACATGTTCATACTTTCATGCTTCTTGTGCTTTTTCCTCTTTTCATTAATACAAAATGTTGTAACATCTTTGAAGGCCTAACATGATAATAAATCATAATGCATTTTCCAACAATCACAATAATTCAAAATCAAACAATTAAGCATACACACACAAGTAAGAAATCAGCCCGTCATCCACAATAACTATAAACATATTACCTACCTAATTGCATATAAATCCAAACTCAAGTTTGCCTTTCCTTTTGCTCTTGCATTGAATTTTCTTGGTTTCCTTCAAACAAAAAAATTTTTCATTCAAACCAATATACAAATAGAAAATCCATAAAGCTTTAATAATCAAAAATAAAATTGAGCTTAGACTTAGTCTACCCATGGTTTATCTAGGCTAGAATAACTAAGATCTAGTTGAAAATCCTTGAAAATCAAAATGGGTTTCTTGGTCCCCTTCTTTCTCCCTTTATTTCTAGCCAAGAAACTCATTTTCTCTAGTTCCTTTTTCTACCAAAGAAAGAAGAAAAGATGATGAAGATTACCTAAAACTTAGCTGAATCTTTTTCCTTCTTCTTCTTTCTCCTTTTCTCTTTCTACATTTGTTTCTTTCTTTCCCAGCTTCTCCAACACATTTCACACATTTTTCGCTTCTCCTTTCCTCTTTCTATGTTTTCTTTCTTTCTTTCCTAGCTTCTCCAACACATTTCACACATTCTTCTCTTTTCATTTATTCAAGACCATTTTTTTGTCCTTCCAAGTTTACCTTTCCACATTTAATGTAATGACTACTTGTTCCATTAGTCTCTTATGCCTACTAGACACTAACTTAATTCATTTAATAATTATAATTTCTATTCATGCTTACTAAATTAATAGACTAAATTCTAAAAATAAATAAATAAATGAATAAATAAATAAATAAATTGAGGGTCCAACAACTTGTTAGTCTCTAATAGCACTTAAGGGGGCTGAATTGGGTGTTTATAAAATTCAATAACCTTTTATGACCAAAATTAACAACAATCATTATAAATAAGGATAAGGAAATTATTTAATATAAACTAATCAAACAATTGAGCAATATTTTAAAGAGTATGGGGAAGAGAGAATGCAAACTGATTTAGAATAGTTCGGTAAACAATCATTGTCTACATTCATTCCCAAGACTCTTCTTGAAATTTTACTATAATTCTTCTTTCAAGGTAAAGAATAACCTTTACAATATGCTTCTGAATAAAGAGGAACCCCTTTTATAATCTTCTTCCAAGGTAAAGAGGAACCTCAATCTCATGTAAATCACTCCTAAGTATTTTAATGTATTCCTAAACTAAATATTACAACTCAAAATACCTGAATTTATCACTTGATAACTTAAATATGGCTCACTTACACAAACATGACTTAATGATGCTCAAATAATTGAAAAACTCTTTCAAATGTGTGTATACAACATCCAAAACATTCTTGATGCTAAGCTAATAAGAAAACACCTATTTATAGTATTTTGGGACTCCAAATAGTCGTTAAAGCTAATAAATAGCTATTAAAACAACTATATACAATGCACTAGTTGACCAGTTTAGGACACTAGTCCACTAGTATGCATTTAGAACACTAAACTCATTAGTCGATGGAACACTGGCTTACTAGTACATATTAGTCGACTAATAAAGCACATTAGTTGACTACTACGTCAACTACTGTTATAGAAAACTCACGGTACATAAAATTTAATAACCTTAACCTATATTAGTCGCCATTAACTAATATAAGTCAATCAATCATCCAAAAAACATGATTTAAAAGCATTTAAATGATCAAACTTAATTTGATTAATCTAAATATGAATTAAACACTTCCCAAATTATTCCCTAAAACTTATTTTATAGATCAAGAGGTTTTTATATAAAAATTAAAAGCTTCAATGCCTTTTAATGAATGAAAAGACTCATGTAATGAAGTTAAATGTAATGTTTATACAGTGCGAGTCTTTTAGAGCATTAAATTAACAAATTGAGATTATAATTAACATTATAAACTAAAGAATGACCCTGATAAGCCTTGATCTTCTTTTGTTCTTGGCTTGATCTTCATGTTGACGGTTGTAAACTTCAACTTCTCTTTATCAGTTTCATAGGCTATCTTTTTGAATTTATGACTTCATTTGTTCTTATATTGCTCTTCATCAAAATAATAAACTCATTAATAATAATTATGTTTTGTTATCATCAAAACACTAATTGGGACCTCCATTGATGCAACATAAATGTCTATTAACCTTAACCTAATAAAGAAAATCATATAATATTATAGAGACAATTCATTAGAAAATAAGAAATTCCTAGTAAAAATGCAAATAAACATAATAAATAATATAATAAAATTTAAAATAGACTAACATTTGGATAAAACATCTAATGACTTTGGATTGCATTGATATCTACTATAAAATTCATAGAAAGCAGTAAAATTGATAAGTCAAATTATTTGTAGATGATTTTAGGATAATTTGGATTTAATTTGACCTATTTCATTATGGGTTTGAAGTTTTATGCAGTTAATTCTCTCACATTCCAATTGTGTTGCTTGATAGGTACAAATGGTAGATTTTGGGAAAAAGGCATAACTTTACTTTTGGATGTCGGATCAAAGCCACTCAAGGATGATTTCCAAGAGAATTCCGAGCTCTACAACTTCTGAGAAGACTCCGAGAAGAAATTATGTCAAATGAAAGGTTAAAGGCGTGAAATTGTTGGATTGGGTCATGTCCGTTTAACGGAAATTGCCTAACAGAAGGAACCTCCAAACCCGAGGTCCATTTAACGGACACACATGTCCGTTTAACGGACATCACTTAGGTAGGTGCACTTCCAGGCTCGAGAAGGTCCGTCTAACGGACACACATGTCTGTTTAATGGACATCACCTAGCAACACACCATTTCAGACCCGAGAAGGTCTGTTAAATGGACATGCATGTCCGTTTAACAAACATTGGGGGTTGGACACTGAAAACAAGGTTACTAAATTTGGGAGGCACAAAATAAGTGGAAGATAGAGAATTTTGGGGATTCCCCCAAGGATTGGGAGATACAATCTCTTGTGTTTCTGCTACTTTCTGTCTCTACTCTTTCTTAAATGCTAAGCATCTTTATGTGTATGATTTTTGTTACAATATTCTGGAACTAAACCTCATTTAGGGTGAGGGATGTAGCCTATTTGAAGGATGATTTGTATGATAGTTGAATGTTGAATGAAAATTTCTGGGTTATGTTTGTCTTCCTTGAATCTCACTGTTGTCTCTATGCTTGATCTCCATAGATGCAATCTTAGGAATCATATGATGTACTGAAGAGTGAAATATGGTCCATGTTATAGGAAGATGAACAACTTGGACTTAAAGGTAGAGATATCCTAAGCTAGGGTGAGAACTTGTGGTTGCTTGTTCTTAATGGATTTGGTTAGTGAGTTCGCACATTGAGAAATGGTGTTCTTCTAGTTGAATACTCTTGTATGCTTTGAGAAGAGTTATGGGTAAAGTTGTGCAACTGTTTTCATAGCCTAACGTTCAATCAATTTCATATTGTATGAATCATTCCCTTGAGTTGGTGAATCCTAATCCTTAATTCTAAACCCTTGATTTACTTCTTGCTATTTTCTTGTTTAGTAATTCCAAATTTCTGTTCACTCAACTCCAATCATATTTTATAATTTTTGGTCGATAACATGAAATTAATTAGAATTAATTTGGTAGTGAATGAATTGGTCCTTTAGGGAGACGACTTTGGAATATTTAGTATGTGGATACTAGAACGACTCTGTACACGTGCAGAAATTATTGATCAAAAATATAATCAAATCTAAACATGGTCAACTTGAATTTATAAGAAATATCAGTTTTAATGAAAATTTGGAGAGAAATAGAAAATTTTGATTACTATCGCTATCATTTACGATAAGGTAGAAGGATATACAAAAAAAAAACCAAATTATATGATAATAGAAGAAAATGATCATAATTTAAGGACTAAAATGCTCTAGTCTAACGATACTTCTAGCTAAACTTAAGTATCTTGATACACTAATCTATTGGAGAAGGCCTTTGGATAAAAAAATTGGGTGAGAAATTAGAGAAAGAGAATTGCCTTTCTAATACAAATTTAAAAATTTTAAGAATTTGATTGATCCAAATATTAGGTAAGTTTTTTCAAAGGGTAAATTTATATCAAAATCATGACCTTTAAGGGTTATATAAAAATATCATTAACTTCACTAATACTACATTTGATAGTCCATACACGTTTATCCTAAAATTAATGATGTTACTAACTCCTTTTAACAATATTAATATTTCAAATTATATGGGATAATTTTATAACCATGTTTGATAATTTCATAAAATTGGATAAAATTATCTTTCAACTTATCATGCTTTCATATCTAACCCCTCCTCCCTATCAATACTCTTAAGAATTAAAAAATACAACCTTTTCTCCCATAAATCAAAACGTAATGAGATTTCAAATATAAAACACATGCAATTTGTGATTCTTACCAGAATCAATGTTTTTTTAGAATTTAAAAATTCATTGCTAAGAAAAGAATATAAGGGGTACAACATTGCTGCTTTGGAGAGGGACTCTCCAACAAACTAGTCAAATGACATAGTTTACACAAATTGATGGATAAGAAGAAACGACAATGTTTGACAATGACAAAAGTAAAACCTCTCATCACTTTTCGAGAGTCTTTGAAAGGTCACCCAATTAGGGTTACCTTCTCTGAAGACGACGTAACATTGTTTGAGATCCAAGGAGATGTTCCAATTCTAAGCATACAGGATCATGTTCAATCAAGGTAAACCACAAATCATGTTGTGTCTATTGTAAATTGTCACTAAGTTGCTAACTTCACGTTGAATACAAGGATTTGGAGGTGGAGCGTGGGGAAGCTTCTGTCGATGAGCTCACAGGTGAGTCTCCTTGTGTACATTTATCGCCTTACATAGCCTTCTTAGTTTTATTATGTCGAAATCTGCTAGGGTTGCTTAGGGATCAGACTCGGTGCATATTTATACCCTTTCTCTGTTACCCATTGCTGTTGCTCCGATTGTATCACATTAACGTAGGTCCATAAACTTTTGAACAATGATATCTTTATAAACTGTTAGCCTTGGGATAGAAATTTATAGGCTCCAAGAGAGAGCCTTCTTCTACTACATTGTGTTCCCAACTAATTGATAATAAGTTATTCTCTGATATTGGCTACTGTAAGCTCAATTGGAGAGCTTAGACTTTTAGATTTCCCTACAAAGCTTCCCTCTTTCCAAATTTCTTGAAGACAAGTTACTACAGGCACAATAATGATTTCCTTAATATAGTTAGAGACAGACATTTGAAATATCTGTTGTAATATATCTACTAGCCAGATATGAGTTGAGCTAAGGGCACATAGATTATAGATTCTAACCCATACCTATTTAGAAAAATTGCAATGGAAGAATAGATGATATCTAATTTTCTCCTCTAAATTGCAAAGTATACAGTGCGTAGAAGAGGATAAGAACTTCAGTTTATCCATAGTGCTTATAAAAAAAGTAGAAAGCAAGCATTTGGTTTTAGCACCTTGCTTTAAACTAGATTGCACCATTCAATACCTGTTACTATCCCATCTGTGAGCACCTTTACTTTTCTGTTAGAAGTATCAGATATCGAATGTCCTTTCCATAAGTAAATATCCTCTTTTTCCATAGGATTGGTAGCGAGAAATTGGTAGTAATCTCATCTCTTCTGAGGAGAGAGACCAACTGCCATTTTATATTAATGATTAAAGCTTGGTTTTCTTAGATTATGAATTAGGGGGCCATTACCTGTGTAATTATTGTACCATAAAGATATTTGATCCCCTGCCCCTACTCTATATGTAATAAGTGGCTGACCATCTTCCCTCAACTTAAGAACTTGATTGAAAAACTAGGAGAAGCTCTCTTTAGAACTGAGTGCTTAAAAGTTATCTCCCTTTAATATGTAGTGATGAATCCATTTCATCCATAATGATTCTTTTTCACTTAGAATTCTATAAATTCTCTTGGTCATTAGGAATCGATTACTCCTACTAATTGACTCTAACCCTAACCTACCCACATTCTTCGGTTGGCAGATAAACTTCTAGTTCACTTTAGCAAAGCCTCTCTCACCTTTCCCTTTACCCTATAGAAATTACTTCATTAGTTTTTCCACTATTTTAATCAGGCCTTTTGAGAGAAATATGTAAGAGCACTAATAGGATTGCATGGACATTATAACAAATTTCAAGAGTTGAAGTTTCCCTCTACAGGAAAGGGTTCTATTTGTCCAGGACCCTAGCCTTTTTTGAATTTTTTCAATGAGAGGGAGACATTCTCTATATCTTAAGCGTCGAGAAGAGATAGAGATGACCAAATACATAAGAGGAGGATTTTGGTTTTTCATCCAAGTAATTTGTGACAAAGACTCATAAAGGTGAGCAACACTTTTTGACAAAAGGAAATAACTCTTGTGAAAGTTGATACCCAATCCAAACCACTCCTTAAAACTTTGTAGAGTATTCGTCAGTATAGAAACTGAAGGAGTGTTGGCCTTGCTTAGGAGAATAAGATCATCTGCAAAACATAAACTAGTTAGGGAAAGCTTCTTACATTTGGTGTGATATTTGAAATTGGAGATAGCTTAAATGTTATGTTTCAGTAGAAGGGTGAGAACTTCCATGAAAATTTAGGAATATAAGGGAAGAGGTGATCCCCTTGCCTATGTCCTCTTTTCCCTTTAATCATCTATGTTGGGCAACCATTAATCAAAATCTCGAAAGAGGCAGTGGTAATACATTCTTAAATCTAGTTTATGAATAATTGATGGAATCTCATAATTTCCATGGTTTGTAACAAGAAACTCCATCAAACACTATCAAAAGTTTTTTGTAGATCCACTTTGATAGAACAATTTTAAGGGTTTTTACTTCTAGTATACCCTTTTAAGAGCTTTTGCAAAATAATATTGTCTCTAATTTTTCTATTGCTTATAAATGCCTTTTGATTCCCACTAAGTATGAAGTGAAGAACAACATTCAACCTATTGGCCAACACTTTGGCAATGATTTTATAGAGAAAATTAGTACATGAGATAGGTCTGAAATTGCTCCAAGTTGCCGAATTAGGACTCTTGGGTAGTAAACATAGAAATGTCTTATTGATCTCTTTAAGCAACACTCCATTTATGAAAAACACATTTATAACATCTTTAATAACTCTCCTAGTTGTATCCTAAGTTTTTTGAAAGAAATGTCCATTCAGTCCATCTGAATCCGAGGCCTTAGAGCCATTCATTTTTAAAACTACTGTCTCTATCTCCTGATCTGAAACAAGTTGAATTAAGAAGGAGGCTTCTTGTTCAGGGATTCAGGTTGTGACAACTTATGTAAGATCCATGCCATTTCCTCCAGGGTTAGCTTCAGTTCCTAGGATATTTTGAAAGAATTTTCTCGCTTCCCGTGCAATCTTAACTTGCCCATATATAGCATCCCCTGTTTCAGATTTGATGGATATGATTCTGTTGGTGTTTCTTCTAGCTGTTAACATATTGAAGAAAAATTTAGAGCATCCACCCTTAATCCAAGTAATTTGGGACCTCTGCTACAATAAGGAACAATGATTATCCACTATTCGCAAATTGTTCTTAAGAGCATCCCACTCCTCGTTAACTAGAAAACAATCACCTGGGTTGGCTACCGATGAATTTTGGATTACTGAAAGCTTGCTTCATGCCTCTTCTATCTTTGTTTTATAATTCTATCTTCTTCGTACATTTAACACCTTTAATTCCTTCTTAATATCTTTAAGCTTTTACAAACAGATAAATTGCTTTGCACTATAAGCCTTATACTCTAAGCCCTTGTAAATAGCTACTTGAAATCCTTCCTCATGAATAAGAAAGTTGTTGACTCTCAAGGGATGGTGAATTCTAACCAGTTTAAACAAATTACTCCATTTTAATAGGGGTATGATCAGAAATTCTAGGGTCCAAAAAAATGGCTTTACTTTCTGCGAAAGAGTTTAGCTAATCCATATTCACTATGGCTTTTTCTAAAATTTTAAAATAAACCACTGTGAAGTTTGTTTGTTAGTCCAAGTGAATATGTGACCTTCGACTTTTAGATCAACTAGTTCCACATCCATCATGCAATCAAGCATGTTCGAGTTGTAATTGAGTAGATTGCAATTCCCTTCAGCCTCAGACCTATAAATAGTAAAGTTGAAATCCCACTAACTATCCACGAGCCTGCTATTGTTGCTTTTATTCGTCGAAGAGAATGTTATAATTCGGATCTTTGAAAAATTATATTGAATCCATAAAAAAAAGTAGCCAGAGCAATGGAATTTTCCATTTTAAAAACCAACTTGGTATGTATGAATTGCTCACTAGATTCCATTGCTGTCAGCCAAAGTTCCTTATCATAAACAATAATAGTTCTTCTATTAGCATGGCATTGGTGATTAGAGAGAAACTTCCATTTGCTACCAAAACAACTAAGTTTATTCAGATTTTCTACTCGAATTTTGGTTTCATGCATAACAAAATCCATTATAATATTAAGCTTTGAAGGGTTGTTTATTGACTTAACGTTCCATACCATAAAAGTCAAAAGATAGTATTTTTTTTCCATTGGAGCCTTTGCTACTGCTCTTATTACTCTTCTTACAGATCACCTTCTCAAATTGTTCCTCTTGTGTACTGCCTTTCAGCTCGTCTACCATTAGTTGTTGTTGAGAATCCCCATTTGGCATTAAGTTATTGGTCAAATCCTCATCCCTCGGACTGACATTCTTTTGACTGCAAGGGCTATGCTCTCTAGCTTTGCCTACATCACCCCTTAGATACATGTACATTTTTCCTTCATCCCTTAAAATTTGTTGTTGATTATCTTGAGGATGAATTGAGTTTGGAGTATGAACTATGTGAGCACACTCATCTTGAGTAAAGAGATCATGGTCAATAGTGTTAATATTCCCTTTGCCTTCTTGGTTGTCTAACAATTTGGTTGTATCCTTTGGTTCATAGTTATCTGCAGCATTGACAACCTCTATTCCCATCACTTCGTAATAGTCCCCTCTTTTTTAAACTTTCCCCACCTTTCCTTGTTCTTTGAGGGAAGGTTTCCATTGATAGATAACTAGCACTTTGTCTTCTTTAAGAGAAGCCCATCTGCCAACCTGAGAATAGAGATGTTATCTTTCATTTTCTTAGAGATATCCATATCCACATATATTCAAGCAAAGCCTACTCGTTTCCTCAAAACAGTGTTTTCATCCATACAAACTGGTTTACCCAAATAACCTACAAGCATACTCAACCCTTTAGTTGTCCAATATTCTAAGAGGATATTGTGAATATTTACCTACAAAAGAATATTCCTCAACCTAATTTTTTCTAATTCTATTCCCAGTTATCAATTCTGAAGAAATAAAGTTGAGAGATGTGCCATGGGCCTTCCTTGATTACCTTTTGAGCTTCAGATTTGGAGCTAAAAGTAAATATCAAGTTGTCTTTCTCGGTGGGCACTACCTCTTGCACTCCTTTACCTTACCAAATTTTCTGGGTCTAAGCTTGTATGACAGGGAAAGCACATCGTTTATCCATAAAGAATCCAATAATTGCATCATCCCATATCCTTTCCCCTTCCTGTAAAATGTCAATGCCAATAGCCACCATTAGTTTTCCTTCTATCTCAACTGTTGGACTGTAGAATAACGAAGTGTCAGAATTGTCTCTAACCACCTGTTTCCATATCTTTCTACCTACAATGTTCTGTGGAATTAGCACACCACTTGTTGGGGATAAGAGCTTTAGGAGAGGGATAGGGGTGGGTAATTTTGGTTGGTTGATAAAGTGTGAAGGGGAATAAGGGTACAAGGGTTACTAGGTTGAGAAGAAGCTTAAGAGGGGGAAGAGGGAAAGTTAAAGCTAGAGGTGGGAAGTTTGTCTCCATAATAGTGTGTAATGGTTCTGATTTTTGTTGTGTTGTAGGTAAAAGTGTTGTTAGAGAAAAAGGCCTAAATGTGAGGACGGGAGCACTGAAAGACAGAAGTGGTTACTCTTGGAGAAAAGCAAGAGGTTGTAAACGATCTAGAAGAGGGGGTTGAATAGATCTTCAATCTTTTCGAATAATTCTACAATAAAATCAGAAGTCAATTCACACAAAAACCAATTTAATCAAAAACAAATGC
>JAOSBP010000006.1:21516533-21535137 GCA_027563825.1 Erythroxylum mucronatum | reverse complement strand
GATACTGAAAAAGAGCCTCGAGCTCGAAGGGAAGTAGTGCATACCCAGAGGGCTCTCCTACTCCTAAGACGCGTCTACTGTTTATATGGGATAGTTAAGGCACTCGGTCACAACACCGTAATAAAATAGGAAAGGGTCACATATGCATTGCATACATAATTGATTGAATATTTGTATATGGGAAAAGGCAAGAATGCCTTGTATATTGTGATTGCTGTTAATCCAATCATGTGGTACTTCTGAATATGTTTTTGTGAAATACTCTGTGATTTGTCTGTGTGCTGCATGAATTGGGCGAACCATCGATAATGGTTCGTCGCTGAGTTCGCAAACTCACCCAAAATTGCAATCTATTTTTCAGGATCGAGAGTAGACCCAAGCTCCAAAGAGACTATTAGAGCCGTATAGATCCTATTGGCGAGTGAGGCTATGGCTCACAGGTCGGTCAGCTGGGATACTTTTTGGGATGACCTAGTTAGGACTGCTTTTTGTCTTGATTGTATATAGTAGTTATGTTAAGTTTTCAGATAAATGTACATAGTAGTTATGTTAAGTTTTCAGATAAATGTACAGACAGATAAGACTAACAGTTATGTAAATTATGGTTTTTGATGAAATGAAATGGAAACAGTTTGATTCTAAAAAGTTGCAATTGAATATTAATGTTTTATTATTGTGATGCCATGTGGAGTATAGTAGTGTTTATTCGTAGTTCTCTCTTGTTGTAGGTTATATAACGGAATGACCTACGGGCGTCCCGGTGTGTATCTTATGGTAAGGGGACGCTACAGTTATCTTTTAAATGTGATGTAACTTAATCCTATGAGATAAGTTAGGATAAGATTGTGATCTTTGCTAGTAGAGTTCTAGCAAGACTCTTAGTCATCCGGAAGGGCCTATAAGTAGCTCATTAGTGTTGAGACCTATTCAGTATTCACTCTTGGAGAGAAATCACTCTAAGGAGAGAGCTTTGAGAGTGGAGAGCTTTTGGGGGAGAGTTCTCATTGTAAGGGCTTCGAGTAGGGAGTTCTTTGGGTGCTTCGAGTAGGAGGTACTCGTGTCTTTTGTTAACATTTTGTTGAGAGTTAATGAAATAGATAGCTTCGACTACATTTAAAAATCTCTTGTTGCTTTCTTTCTTCTATTACACTTGTGTTCTTTTTGTGTGTGAGGGAAACACTTAAAAACTTATGTGACGTGAGGTGTTCGAGGGCTAACGGAATTGTTAGACAATATTTACATAAGAAGGCTAAATCTTCCTTAAGCGGACCTAAGCCCGCACGAAGGTGGGCGCGACTTGCGGTAAGAGTTCAAGTCCAAGGAAAACCTTTGTGACAATAGGGGTAGTTGAAGCTTTTAATCATTATGCATGTTCTCAACCTATATATATGGATGGCCCAAAAATCAGATATCCATGTAAAAAGTGCAAACACATTCGTTTCCTTCCTATTGATGAAGTGAATAGGCATTTTCTAAGAAAAGGTTTGTTGCAAATTATTTTAATTAAACACGATATGAGGAGCCATTGATTTGTAGCTCCTCAAAGGGTAATGAAGTAAACTCGTCAGTGAATGTGAATGAGGTTGAACGGGGATTGGATTTAGAACAAATAATATGGGTGCAATTGAAAATCCTTACATGCAAATGGTTTATGATGCAGTCGACTATTCCTTTTAGAAAAATATAGAAAATCTTGAAGAAGAATCAACACATGTAAAATAATTTTTTGACATACTACACTCAGTTGACTAAGAATTATCGCCAAATTATAAGACAATGACTCAATTTTCTTCAATTGCTTGAATATTGAACATAAAGTTTGAAAGGCATTTTTCTGATCATAGTTTTGATAAAATTATTGGATGGTATAATGAATCATTGCCTCTTGATCATACAATGGTTGATAGTTTTTATAATATGAAGAAGCCTATTAAGGGTTTTGGTTTGCCTGTTGAAAAAATTAATTGTTGCAAATTAGGATGTATGTTATATTGGAGAGGTGATGTGGAATTACAAAAGTGCAAATTCTGTGGTCAATCTAGGTTCAAGCTTAGAAAGTGTTTTATAAAATAGAAATTAGTACCCTAGAAGTGGATGTATTATTTGTTGCTAACTCCAAGATTTTAAAGACTATATGCTTTTGATGTTACTACATCTTACATGAGATGATATAATGACCACGAACAGGAAGATGGAATAATGAGTCATCCATCAAATGCATTGGCATGGAAACATTTCAATAACACCCATTACGAGTTTGCAGCTGAAAGTTGAAATGTTCGGTTAGGATTATCTACAGATGGATTCCAATCTTTTGGTCAATCTGGTCAACAATATTGATCATGGTCAATCATAATTACTCCTTATAATTTGCCTCTATGGATGTGTATGAATGAGGCATATATGTTCTTGGCAGTGATTATGCCAGGGCCTATAAAACCAAAGCATCAAATTGATGTATTCTTACAACCATTGATATCTGAAATGCAGCATCTTTGGGAGTGTAGTGTTGAGACATATGAAGTGTCTTTGAAACAAAATTTTATGTTGAGAGTAGCTTTGATATGGATCATTAGTGACTTTTTGGCATATGTTATGTTGTTTAGATGGAGCACAATAGAGAAATTGGCTTGTCCTAATTGTGGCAATAATTCTGATGCGTTTTATCTTCCAAAATGGGGACAAAATATGTTGGCTTGACAACTACAAGAAATTTTTTTCTCCAGATCACCCATTTAGACGCAATAAATAAAAGTTCATTAAGAATAAGATGGTGCAAATGCCTCCTCCCTCTCACAAATCTAGTGAATAGATATTACAGGAGATTGATGAATTAGGGTTGCTGAAAGTTACAGAATTTGAAATTGATGAAGTTAATATAAGCATTAGTAAAAACTTTGGTTGGAGAAGACGAAGCATCTTTTGAGATTTGTTATATTGAAAGACTAATTTGATACGTCATAATCTAGATGTGATGAATATTAAAAACATATTTTTGACAATTGAAGGAACGATAAAAGACAATGCAAAATCACAAGCTAATATGAAACTTTTTTGTAGAAGAAATGAGTTACTTAAAGATCTTCGCACTAGTAAATATCCAAAAGCATATTACACTTTGGATTAAAAAACAAAAGAAAATTTTGTGTGAATGGTTAAAAAGTCTAAAGTTTCCCAATGGTTATATTTCAAACTTGGCAAGGTGTGTAGACACGAGGAAGTACAAATTATTTGAGATGAAAATTCATGATTATCATGTGTTTATGCAAAAGTTAATTCCAATTGCATTTCAAGAGTTGCTACCGAATAAGGTTTGGGAAGTTATAATAAAATTAAGTTTGTTTTTCAAAAGCTTAACATCATCTAAAATAAAGTTGGCTAAAATGGAAAGTTTAGAAAGGGAAATTCCAGTAATTTTGGGCAAATTAGAAGGGGTATTCCCTCCAAGCTTCTTTAACTGTATGGAGCATCTACCTGTGCATTTAACACATGAGGCTAAACTTACTGTTCTAGTTCAATATCGATGGATGTATCCGTTTGAGAGGTAATTTAACAAAAATATTTAAATTGAAGTAATAACATGTTTTAAAAACAGAATTGTAATAACCCTATTCGCTAATGTAGGCATTTGCATCACTTAAAGAAAAATGTCAAAATAAGGCTAAAGTTGAAGGTTCGATATGTAATGCTTATTTAATGGAGGAAGCAAGTATATTTTGTTCACATTATTGTAAGTCACATGTTCATACAAGAGAAAGAAAAGTTCCTTGTAATGACGATGGGAGGAACGAGTGATGTTGAGGGTAACTTATCCATTTTCATATATCCTGGACGAACATATGGACGTTCAACAAAAATAATGTTAAAGGAAGAAATAGAGGCTACCTATTGTCACATTTTAATGAATTGTCAAGAGGCTCAATTTTTCATGCAGTAAGTTGAAATTGATTATTTGGGTTTTAAAATTTAGTGTTATTCACAACTGAAATACATAATAATTTTTTAGAATATACGAGGAATGGTTACGCGAGCTAATGCCCGAGAAAACACAGGATGATATCAATAAAGAAGTTGGAAGACACTTTCCTAGACGGTTTGAGAAATATGTAAGTTTTGACTAACATTTGTTGAAATGATTGAATTAAAAGATTAAAGTGTTGAAATAACATTATACAGTTTAATATGATAATTTCTTTTGTGTAGGCCTTAGAAAATTCAATAGAGAACAAGTTCATATGTGATCTTGCAAAAGGACCTTTACGAATTGTTAAATCTTATCTGGTGTATTTCATTAATGGATATAAATATCATACAGAATATCTTGGTCATAACATGACAATAGTAAATAGTGAAGTTTGCATTCAGGGTGAACTGATAGATTACTATGGTAAAATTATTGGGATACTTGAAATTGAGCACCCTGCATTGCCAATAAAGCGGAGTATAATATTTAAGTGTGACTGGTTTGATCCAACTCCAAATATTAGTACAAAAGTGCATAATTGATACAATCTAGTTTAAATTAATCGGTGAAGAAGATTTAGACAATTTAAACCTTTCGTGTTAGCAATGCAAGCTATCCAGGTGTATTATGTCCCTTTTCCCAGCTTATGATGTGATAAGTCAGATTGGTTGGCCATTTGCAAAGTTAAATCTAGAGGTGTTTTTGAATCACATAGAAAAGGATAACAGAAAATTGAAAGTGAAGCGTTTCAGGAAGATATTTAAGAAATAAATGCATATGTTACATATGAGGAGAATGAACCTTTGAACGATCCAAATAATGAATATGTTGAAATTTCATCTAGAGAGGATAAGGAGGGCAGTCGATATGAAGAGGAGCCTGAGTTTGATTCTAATTCTTCAAAAAAGGAAGATGATGATGATTTTGATTTACAATTAAGTGCTGATATCGATTAATTTGTGTTTGTACATAAAATTATATTCAATAAATCAATTATTAAATTTTCAATATATTGTTATATATTGAATTGAAATTGTTATATTTTTGGAATATTCAATAAAATATGAATTTGAGGTAATATGCCACCAAAGAGAAAACATGATATGATGAGACCAATGTTCAAACCACGATTTGGAGCCAGTTACTATCCAGGTGATGCATCACATTATGCAGTTGCAACTGAATCCAATGTTGTACCTCCAACTACTATACTTATAGATGAGGCATCACCTTTTGTACCTACTGCTACACCATCCACCACCCCTATATCAACAAAGATATCAAGGATAAATGATGCGGATGAAGGAGGTGGCCTCCAGCTTGGAACTGAAAAAGTTGATGGAAGAACTTACATCACAATTGTCAACAATCTGTAAGTGAAAATACATTAAACAGCATATGTTTATAATTAACTTATAGTTTTAAATTTAAAAATGATATAAAATTATTTGTTTTTATATTAAGTTGATTTCGTCTAGACCATGCTCAAGAAACATAACATTCAAATTCAAGGAGAAGATTGATGTTGAGGGTTATATATGGAAGAATATCTCTCAAGTAACAAAGGATTTTTATTATCGGGAGTTTGAGGCACAACAAAATATATTTTATATATTTAATTAATTTTTATACATTAATTAGATAAATATTGCAGGTTATAAGTACTTATTGTATGTTTTTCCTGTTTTGCATAAAGAATTTTTTGAGATTCTGAATTTGACGTCATTATTTATAAAGTATACGAGAGACGAGCTTGTACACGTTATAGAGACTTTATTGGTGCGATACATAAGACCGATGTATAACTTAATCATATTTCTGAAGAAATATGGAGTCCTTGGCAGTAGTATTGGACATCACCCGAGGTAATGTCCATTTCAAAACATAATTCTACCAACAAATGTGGAGGATCAGGGGGAGAGATTCTTCCTGTACATACTGGAGGATCTATTACCCACCACGAGCATGCAGGGAGTCTGGTAAGTATCTACAATTTACACTTATATTCTAGTTTTTTTTTACTTTGATGTATTTCAATTTAATTTGATGTGTGAATTTTGGATTGAAAATATGTGTATTATGGAGAATGACAATGTTATAAATGTCTGGTGCCATATATAGTTGTGTTGTTGAGTTACTTTCTTTGTTCAAAAAGGGGTAGATATCATAAAATTAGAGGAAACTCTACCGAAATTTTTAAAAATTGTAGTTCACTTATAATATTTTATCCTGATGCAGGAAAAGTCTATGGGCATAAAGCCTACACCCCACCAGCTTTTTTGTATATGCACACTAAAAAGTATGATGGTGTTACCTTCGTTAATGCCTGATGTAGATAACTAAATATATGTGAAATTTATGCTTTAATATTGATGTTTAATAGTTATTACTTATTAAAATAAACATATCCTTCTGATAGGACCAATTACAAGAAAACATTCAACGATAGTCTTAACAGTCTGAAGATGTTGATGAGAGTCAAACCTATCTTCATGCAATGGGTGGTAGGGACCGTCGTGGAAGGATATTCAGCTTAGGTTCATTTATGAACACATGTTATTCGCATTCCTCCACATCCAGCTTAGGTTCATTTATGAACGCATGCTATTGATAACTCAGTTGCAACAGTCGATGGAGTACATAGTCCAACTCTATAATGAGGTGGATGAGTTGAAAGGGAGGGGCAACACCTCATCACAGCAGTCAGAGCATCTGTGTTCACCAAATGAATAGCATATTTGTAGTCATTTCGTATGAATTAAATACTTATTGTTGTACAAAATAATTTTTTATTATGAATTAAGATAATGTTTACTTTATATCATCAATCAACTTTGTGACGCCCTAATAACCCCTGGGACGATATTGTGAGTGCCACACACAGAACATATATAGAACCGAAACAGATCGAAACATACGAAACATTTCATAAACAGATCTAAACGTACAAAACATTTCATACATGCATTTCTATAATCTTAAACAAACATACATATATTACATTACATGAACTTAATACAAATTTGGTCCAAAAAATGGAAACCAGCCTGAAACATAGTTATAGCAAAAGATTACAATAATTCAAAATCATACACTTTATATATACAAGCCAAAATAAACTCAAAATACATTTTTGACAAAACAAGACTCAGACTCCATTGGCCAATGTGGTTGATTCGTCCCAATCATTATGGTCCTTGCTCTGAACCTACACGGGACAAATCCACATGCTAGGCATATAGCTTATTGAGTAATAACTAATCTATACATAAATTGAAAACTAACAATACTTAATCAAGTTATATCATAAGCATGCATTAAGGATTGTCTTAACAATAATTCAGACATAAAGTATTTCAGAACAAATTTTATAATTAACAGAACTGAATATCACAAAAGGGTATAAACCCTTCAGAATCAAAACACAATTTTGTTTAAGTCAAAAACAAACATATATCCGAATACAAAATTTGATGACTGTTAATCCATTTACAGAAGTAGGTAACAGGACTTATACAGAAGATATCGAAGTCTCGACACCGAAGTGTCTAAAAGAGACTGAAGTCTCGACACCGAAATATCCAGGAGAGACCGAAGTTTCGACGCCGAAGTATCCAGGAGAGACAAAAGTCTCAGCACTAAAGCACCACAGGAGCAACTGCAGATCCTTTTAGGCATGCCTATTTACTCACAACTAGGGCTTAACAGATTCAAAAACAAAGATGTTTGAAATTCAATACACATATTAATCAATGGTTTCATGCCAAAAATTCAAACATATCAATCTGACAGCTTTGCAAATCATTCAATGGATCAAAATCAGTAGTAAACAAAACAGTCAAAGAAAAACTATCAAAAATTTCTTATTGAATTACTTACAAATATTCATTAAGATTTACGTACAGATAAGACCATCTAAATTACTTACAAAAGCTCCATGTTTGCTTATTGCCTCAAAATCCTGGCAATATCTGAAAGTAGTCGGTCTATGCGTTCCTCTATAACATTTAATGCAGTCATATATCACTATTGTGCACGATATGAATTCATTAATGCATATTCATGTATACTGAATATGTATGATGTATGTTCATGACAAAATTTCAGGTTTCTTATCCTTAATCTTGTCACATTATCAATAATGTGAAGCCATACTAAATTTCTCAATCTAGATTTATTTCACAACCAACTTTCGGGTCCACTTTGCTCAATTATTCTTATCAGAAAGGTGAGGTAATTTGATAATACTTCCTTCTAGAAGGTTGATCTCCCAAGTCTTAGGTTTCTAATGATACCAAGATCATTCCATTTGGTTCTGTATACTGAAAGTTTTACTCAAAAGATCTCAGACTGTACTTAAGCATCATCATAATTCTTATGTCAACTTGAAATCAGATTCTGAAATTCTTCGAAGTAGAATTAGAATTTAATCTCTTCATATAATTTGTATCTCTATGTCTTTAAGTTTAATTAAAATCAAGAAGCATCCCAGTCGGAGCTCTACAGGACAAGATATGAGCAAAATACCGAAATATGTTCAGTAAAATATTCCAGTTCATACTATTCCAACAGATTCCCTCACTTTGATTCAGTAAATATTTTCCAATTCAATTCATAAGGCTGCAAAATTTTTTGAAGAGTTAGAACAATGTGTTATAAATCTATTGGTTCAAGTCTCATGTCATTTGGATGTCAGATGACAAAGTTATGGACAAAGGTGTTCAGGGTGAGTCAACCCTTCGGGTGCACCATCGTGCTTAACTCCCAATCATACTAGCAATTTCGCCGTCGTGTTTAAACACGATGGTGACTCCCAACATACCTAGAAAAGTCACCGTAGTGGTTTTAAACCTCCAAACACAGTCTATTTCTTCCTCTCATCTCACAATCGCGACATCAAAACTTTTTCAACAGCCATTTTTCTATAAACTTGACTACAGATTTGCATCTTCTTCCTCTCTTCCATTTTTCTCTAGATTTCTCACTTCTAGCTTATTCAGTGAACACATATAACACTTAAACTAATTCTTCTACTTCCATTTCAACTCATCATAACTCAAACAAATCAAAAAATTCCAAGATTCAATAAAAACATAAAAAAAATTCGAATCTCATTTACGCAACTTCCAATTTTCTGCATTTTCTATCTTCTGTCATTTTCAACAACACAAGTACTTCAAATCTTTTCATTATCACAACCTCACCAAAAGCTACATTCCATATCATTAAACTCATTTAAAACCATTTCTACCAATACTTAGCAGATTCATGCATGTACAGTGAAAACAGACTTATGCATATTTCACACTATCACTAAAATGCTTCATACACAAATCATGCATGTATTCCTTTCTCAACTGTGAAACATCATCAAACTTATTCACATCACCAGAAACTTAAATTTTCACTTACCTTGTTTTTAGAAAAACCACCAGCAGTGAGAGTGAAAAGCAAGGTTCGGTGTTGAGGGAAAAACCAAGCAAAACTGAAGAATAAACAATGAGCTTCATCTTTCTCAACTTGTAATTTTAATTAACTCATTGACACATGACCCCATTGCATGCGAGCCATTTGTCATCCATAAAGAAGTGCTACATGTCCAAATACCATTGGTCTATTTTTCTTAATATTCCAAAATTTTCAGAAAAATTCCTAAAATTCTCAAAAAATCTGAAATAATGCCAATAGTCTCCGAATGAGTTTTACATAATTTAATCACATTTATAAATCCATTTTACCCCAAAAATGTAATTCAATTTATGCATAATTTATTTGTATGTTTCAAAATTTGTAACCACATATCAGCGAATACTTAATTATGCAAAGCAGAAAGTGCACTAAAATTTCTAAATTTTCTAACCCCTAACATGGGATGTTACAATTACCTTTGACTTTAGTTCTTATAATGGACTCAACTTATAATTAACTTTTTGCATACGTGAGAAGATGTTATTATGATTGTTGGATATTTTTCTCTTTTTAGGTTAACTATCAACTATGATAAAATGTACAATGATTATGGCACATTATAGGTGGGAAAAATAATAGCCCATTGTAAAAAGCATAGAGACGTGCTCTCCACGTTATGGGAGGTTGCTAATATGTACCCTGAGACATAAAACCCTATTGTGGAGGATATCCTAGTTGATGTGCCTTTAGGGCATAACTTGATCATTGACTCCTATAATTTATAATTGATCTCCAATTAGAATGATATCAGATTCTTTAAATGAAGAAATTCAAGGCACCGTGATATATAAATCAAGTAGTCTTAAAAGGCTAGATAGCAAATTTTGACGGTTGGCTAGAATTCTGTGATATCTAAGAGCTAGTCCTAGAGTCCATGTTCTGAGTGGATGAGAAGAAACTGCCTAGGATAATGAGTCAATGATTAGAATTAGTTATATAGTGTATCGCTTTGGAAGGAAAGAAATTTGAGTTGTTTATATATTACACTTCACTCATCTAAGGTTTTCACCAAGATTCCCTAAATTGGATAAAGTAATTGATTCTCGCCCAAGATATTAGGGTTAGGATGAAAAATGTTCTCTCTCACATCTAGAATGTATATCTTTCTAATTGAGGTTTGCTAATAGTAATGTATTCCAATTATTTTTTGGCAACATTCTAAGCTACAATGTTGTAATATGAGTTATAATTTAGTTCCTTATGCTGAGACTTTGCCTCTTGTTCTTTACCTCTTTTTAGTTGTTCTTCTTTACTATTAATACATTTCTTTTCTTTCAATTTTTTTGATATAAATATCTTAATAGGGAGTAATTATAAAAAAATCTTTTAACTTTGAAAGATATTGATCATGATAGCTTATTATGAGTTTGATAGATATTGTGATTAATCTTTGATGACTAATTTAATTTTAATTTGCTTCATTAATTTTAAAAATGGATACTTGTGTAAACTATGATACTTTTTTTAAAATAATTTGCTACAAATAATTGAGTTAGAAGTGAATTTAAGCAATTTTCATTATCCTAATAAAGAAAATCAAAGTATGAACAAGTGAGCAATAAATAAATTCACTTCACCGACATTAAACCAAGTCAAAAGTTTGAAATTAAAGAGTACTGTTAGTAGACTTTTGAAATGCTATCCTAATTAAGTAACAAAGAGTATTCATGATAAGGTGTTTACTTTCACATCAAAAGGTTAGATGACTTTTCAAACAAGCATCTAAATGATCTTATGTTAATTTAAAGTTATTAGTTTTACTATTTTATTAATACGGGGTATGTAAATGATTGAAAGTTGAAGATTTTTTCTCATGTATGTTCATTTTATGCATTGAGTTGAATTTTGTGGATTCAGTTTACATTTTAATGATTGTGGAGTGAATTGACTTGATTTATAACTTGACGCAAGTATTTGAAAGCCTAGCAATTTGATAAGCTTTACAAGTAAATGAATGATGGAGAATCTTAGTTAGTGTGATTGATTCTGCTAAATTCTTTCCTAGAGTTGCCACCTATTTAAGTTGTAAGTAATAAAATTATTTTTCTTAAGGACAATCAAATGCTTAAGTATGAGGGAATTTGATAAGTGCTAAATACACTATGTTTTCTATAGGATTTGGTACTTAAACGACTTATATGTTTTAGGTCTTATTGTAGTCCCTTAATAAAGATTCAGCAACATTTGAGTCAAATTGGAGCAAATTTAGCACGATTTTAGGCTAAGGACTCATAATATAACACTTACACAATTCTTTGTTCCATCCATGTGTTCTCACATTGACCATTATATTTCTGGGAGAGTTTGCTACATAACTAAATATGACATTAGGAGCGATATGTGTTCTTACCATTTTCAACATTGGATCATTTTGTTTCCTTGAGAATTTACCAATATGGTACCATGTTATGCCAATAGTTTTTAATATGAGAGCGATATAGTACCATGTTTATAACTCGTGTTAGCAATGATTATTATAAAAAGTTCCAAAGAGTGGTTTAAGCAACATGGGGGTTAATATGGTCTTGCGTTTGACTTGTGTTTGTTAAAACTTTTATATTTTTTTGTTTAAGAGGAAACGATGTCAAAAAAATAAAGGAGATCAATTGGAAGCTTATTAAAGTAAGTGGGATAAAAAGAGAAGCAACCTTAGAGAAAAGTTTAAGAAGTCTATTAATATTCATTCAAGAAACATCAACATTTAAGATTCATGAAAAGAAATTCTTTTATCTTTTATTTTTATTGGTTTTCTTTACTTTAACATAAACTAAATTAGGATATTGATCTATGTGAGATGAATCCTAGACCTTATGTTTGAATTGATTCTTTGTTTTTAATACAAGATTCTAATTTCCTTCAGAATTATTCATGTTTACTTTTTGTGTTGAATTGAAGTAGTGAACCTAGAAGATTCAAAATTGAAAATCATATATAGGGATTGAAAAATCACATGTATATTAGATCAAAGTATGAATAATGAAAGTTGCATAGAATCCTAAAGATAGGGTTACAAATATCTCCTAAGTTAAAGTCAAATCAATCAAGAGAATTTATATAGTGAATAAATGCATTCTTAGAGTTTTGACAAGAAAGAGATTTTAATCAATCTACTTAAGGATATGGACTATATGTCTTGAGAAAGAATATAGTTATAACTTTGCCATTCTTACCTGTCTAAGAAACTAAGATTGATCATTAAATTAAGTTTAATTCAAGAATAAGGGGATTTTTTATTTGAATCTTATTTATCCACTTGTTGTTTTATTCTTATCTATCACCTTGATTGGTTGTTTCCTAATCATTTTTTTCGCTTTTTCTAATTTTATTTTTTAAAATCAGTCATTCATTTCATTACATTAGATAATAGAAAGACATATAATATTAGTAGTTATAGTCTTTATAGAATTGACACTTGCACTCATTGAAACTATACTTTATAAAGTGATAAGTGCATTTGAATCACTAATTTCTTAATTTTTTTTGTGTTTTGAGAAATATGAAATCAAATATAAGAACATGACTTAAGACATACCCATACTTGGTCTTGTTTATTAGCCCATACCTTATCCTGTGTCTTAGAAAATTTTAAAACACCATTGCAACCTAATAAACTAGTAAAAAAAATTCTTCAATCTATCTCAACTCTCTCTTAATTTCTTATTCTATCTCACTCAAAACTTCTCCTAAATTAATTTTAACGTCAATTTCAAAATTTTATTTCCATTTAAACCTACATTACTTCACTTTTCTCTATAGAATTACATATTTCACCAAGTTAAGGTTTGTTTTTCTAAAAATTTAGGAATTGTAAGTTTTAAGTTGATTTGTGTCATTATCTTCAATTCTAAGTTAACTCACAATGACTAAGAGACTAACTTCAAGCAGAGGGAAAAAAGAAAAAAAGAGTGGGTGTGGGTTTCGCAATATAATACTAATAACACTCTCAAAGCAAACGCCCTATATTATGTTTCATAATAAAACCCATATAGAAAGATATACAATCCTTATAAATTGACCATTTGAATAAAATAGAGAATTGGATATTCATGCCTTATTAGAAAACGGGTTGAGGGAGGAGGATCAAACAATAATTTTTAATGTGGGATGGGTAAAGTTGTTTATAATAATAAAAGATGCAAAGAGGGAGCTTACCGCTTTGAGTTTGAGCAATATAAAAATTTAGACAACCTAAATGAGGTAGAATATTGGATAAAGGTGAAAATAATGCAATGTCCCCTATCTAATTTGGAGTTAATTACATACACTTGAGTATTTAAGTTTTGTCAAACTTCTATTGTAAACTTTTTTTTTAAATGTAATTATCACTATCTTCTTTTTGTGTGATATATCATATGGAGCTTATAATCATAACCCTACTATAACCAAAAGCACTGATATCTCTTCACTTGTAGTGTGTTATCTACATTAAGTTATTGTCTATACTATCGCTAGTAAAAGGGAAAGTGCGAAGGTGATAACCCTTTGGGACTTATTTTGTTTGTAGTGTATAGTGGGGCATTACTATGCAACTTTATTTTTTCTTTTCAAGATATTTAAAGTATATAACAATAAGGAGCAAGGAACAATACGTGGAGGCTTATACATCACTCGTGTAACATCCCGTTACCCATGTTAAGGCTAGAATTGTGATTTATGAGAAAGTACTGAGAAATTAGGAAATGCACATCATGCTTTAGTTAAATATGACATGCACATTTTTGCACATGACTATGATTGTACATGCATTCATTGATATATTTGGAGACCATTAGTATTATTTGAGTTATTTGAGTTAAAAATTTATTTGGAGACCATTAGTATTATTTCGAAATTTTTGGTGAATTTGAGGTACATTTGGATTAGACAAATGTTAAGTGGTATGATAAATTGATACATGAAAATTTTGGATGATTAAGCCTAAATTTAAAAGACATTTGGAATAGGTAATTAATTGAAAAATGACAGCAATGAATGAGTGACAAATGGTCTAGTAACTAGGTGACTTTTGGCAGCTTATGGAGTGGACAAATGGGATGCATGCTTAAGGACTAATGTTATTAGGAAAAGGTGACACCTAGCACCTAATGTGTCAAGCTAATGCAATAATGTTTCTGTTGAGTTCAGTTCCTTCTTTGCTTACTCTCTCCACCGAAATATACTCTCTTCCATAGCTCTGGAGTTTTGCTTCACTTGTGATCAATTGCCACACCAAATCCATGCTTTTATGCTTCACAAGATAGCTATAGAACCAGAATATTGTGGTTCTTATTGTGGTCTTTTACCCTAGCCGAAATCCTTCCTAGTTTCACCTTTAATGTGTGATGATTCTGCATGTTCGGAGTACTGATTTTCTTAGCTGGGATTAAAACTGAACAAGTAAGTAAAATATTAGTATTTATGGCATGTTATAATAGGGATTGATTGATGAGTTTTGGATGAAAGTGAAGAAATGTGTTGGAATGTTATGAATTGGAGAATTTACATTGAATAGACTTCGGTATTTTGATTATATCTTGAACTGTAGATTTCCAAATATGTTGATTATTGATTCAGAATAAATTAGAGACATATGTCTACAACTTTCTTGGAGAAGTCGAATGTTAATTCTTTCTCTAAGCATTTCAAAATATAGCTGGAAGTAGAGTTAGGAGTTCTGTTACAGTTTAAAAATAGCCTAAACTATTTTGGATATAACCTTTAGTATACTGAATCAAATTGTATGATTTTGGTGTTATTAGAAAGTAGAAACATAGTGGATCAACTTTCTAAAAGAAAGTTTACTGAAAAACACCATTTTCTTTGTCATAATGATCATGCAAAGTTATTCTGAAAGGGGGTGCTAGGATGAAAATGCTGAGATGTGCTGGAATTTGATAACTGGAATGTTTTTACTGAACATGCTTTGGTATTTTGGCTATATTTTGATATATAGATTTCCAAATGAGATGATTCTTGATTTAAATTGAACTAGAGAAATTTGGCTACAATGTTTAAGAGAAATTGAATTTGAATTTTGTCCTTAAGGGTCTTGAAATTTAGCTTGAAATTGAGTCTTTGCTTAGGCGGTAGCACTACCTGTGACAGAAATCATGTCCTATTGTTATCGAATAAACTATATTGATGTAAGCTGAATCAGAAAAAGTTGTCTTCATAAAATTTGTATCTTATTCTCTTATCTTTCAATTGGTATAAAGTT
This sequence comes from Erythroxylum mucronatum, assembly GCA_027563825.1. NCBI lineage: Eukaryota > Viridiplantae > Streptophyta > Magnoliopsida > Malpighiales > Erythroxylaceae > Erythroxylum > Erythroxylum mucronatum. The sequence goes on along the minus strand of JAOSBP010000006.1, from coordinate 21,519,508 downwards.
TGTAATTTTTGGAAATTGGAATTCAGAGATATGTGTTGTAAAACTTTGAATGCATGATCATGCCTTAGCCAAAATTTCAAATGTACTCAGTCTGTAGTATTTTGAGTATAACTTATAGAATAATTAACCAACTTATATGATCTTAGTGTCATTAGAAACTTAAGGCACAGGGGAACAATTGTCTAGAAGAAAATGTTATAGAAATACACCATTTTCATTGTCATAATGATCATGTGAAGTAGACCAGAAAGTCTATGTTGAAAAGAAAGTTGGAATAGTTAATGAGTGTATAAATTTTGACTATTTGGAGTACAATTGATCTTTGTATTGGTTTATTACAGAAGTATACCAGGGCATATGTCATTGAACATGCATGTTTCATGATACATTTATAAAAATGCATATTCAGTTACATGCACAATGTGGTAACATGAAATTGTATTTGATTGCATATAGAAGAGCAAGTAGAGCGACCGCTTTCAGATATTGCAAGAACTTCAAGGCGATAAGTAAAAAGGGAGAAATAGTGAGTAACCTAAGATGGTCTCACCTTAATTTGTTCTGTTTATTATTGAATTGAATTTGATAAGTGCTGATTGTGTTCTGAATTCTTAACAATAGTTGTCCGAGACGTTTGATGCATGTAAATATCATTGGAAGTGCTACTTGTATATGAATAAGATTGACTATTTGATTTTCAACTGAAAAGTTGAATGCTGGACCTAGCCCGATGATTACCGTTAATGCGCAAATATGTAAATGAATGCAATTCAATGTGATGACTGAATTGTGGCATGCATTTCATTTCAATGCATATAATATAAAGGCAGTTGTGATTGATGTTGCTAGAAAAAAAAGAGCTTAAAGCTCATACATTTGTGATTAGAGCCTAAGGCCCAATATGTTTAAAGAGCCCTGTATCCTCAACAGATAAGGGACAGTATGAAAGAGCTCGGTATCCATAACGGATACGGGTCAGTGAAAAAGGAACACAGTCACAACAAAATAATAAATGAATTGAGTCTCATAAACATTACATTCAAATAGGATATGAATAAATTGAAAAACTGCATTGTTATGATGACTTCCCTTGTATAAATATATGATAGTGAATTGTATGAACTTGTGTTTGAATTATGAGATTTGTGAATAAGTAATTCATGATATTACTTGATGTGACCAAGTTGAAGTGAATTACATGATACTATGAACTATTGTGTTGTATGACAAGAGTGAACCATCGACGATGATTATTCTACTGAGTTCGCAAAACTTATCAAAATTACAATGTTGTCAATTTCAGGTTCGAGAGAGAGACGACTTAGCTGCTAAGACTGCATTTTGGTACAAGTTATGGATCAAAGGTCGATCAACTGGGATTGAAGAAATAGTTTGTTTTAATTTTTGTTTAGTTTCCTTATGTATGTAGCATATTATGTAGACTGAGTTGTAAACACTCTAGGTTGACATTGTAAAATATGGATGATGGTTAATTCTACAGTGTGAATTATAGTTTGAGAAATGAAATGAGGAAAATTTTAGTTTTCAGACAATGTGTTATTTATGGTTTTACTTACGATGCTATGTGATATAGTGAAGGTGAAATGGTTAACACACCATTTCTATTAGGCATGTGCACATGTGTCCGAAGGGTGCACGAGTATAGGTCAGATGGTAGTGGGGTGCTACAGTTGGTGGTGTCAGAGCATGGTTGGTATCCATAAGGATATGTAGGCATATTAGGTATGAAATGTTGTGAAAATTTCATATGGTAATTGAAGTTATTGTGTATTATTGGATATCCGATGTAGGCGATCAAATGGAACACTCAGGTGACCTAGGATTAGAAAGAGCTAGTAAAGAGTCGTCTGTGTCTCGACCTGAGGGAATGCCTCCAAGAATCTCCGAGAGAAGGTAAAGGAGGTACGATAAACTACAAAAGCAGGGGACTGTGAACTTCTATGGAAGTACAGACCCTGCAGTGACTGAGTGGCTAGAGAGAACAGAGAGAGTCTTTGACCAAATGGATAATGAGTCGGATGAGAGGTTCCACTATGTTGTTTCTATATTACAAAGCCCAGCCTACTAGTGGTGGAAAATTGTTCCAGACAGTACCACCAGGCCTTGTAGTCTAAGATGGGAAGACTTCCTGAGAGTCTTCAAGGAGAATTATATGCCCAAGATCTACCAGGATAGAAAGAAGAAGGAATTTTTAAATCTGAAGCAAGGCAGTTTGTCTATAGCAAAGTATGAGGTAAAATTCAATGAGCTGATGGGATATGCTACTGCCTTATTTCTTGCTGAGGAAGACAAGTGAAGGAGATTTGAAGATGGATTGAACATGAAGATCCGATTGAGGTTAGTTATTTCTAATTTAAGTAGTTTTTTGGGACTACGAGCTGCCTCGATCCACATTGAGCAGTTTTTGAAAAATAGTCAACCTAAGATCAGACCAAAGTCTAGAAAGAAGAGGCCTAGTAAATCTTAGGGCGGTTCTGCCAAAGGGTTCAGCAAGTGTTAGAGTTGATCTTTCAAACCACCGACTGGATCTAGACAGTCGGGGTTCAAGCAGAGAACTAGTTTTGTTCAGTCTAGTAATAACAGAGGTGCAGCATCAAGTCAATTGCCAACTTGTGAGCATTGTGGGAAGAAGCACAGTGGTGAATGCTAGAGGGTAACAAGAGCTTGCCTTCGGTGTAGCTCACTTGATCATTAGATCAGGGATTGTTCTGTGGTGTTTGGAGCACAGTCTGGTAGGAGAGGAAGTATGACGACAGAAACTACAGTTTAACAGAGTCGAGCTAGTGGATTTGGACATAAAGGCCATGTTAAAGGCAGGATGAGTTTTGGGAGTCCTTCTGTCAGGACTAAGGTGCAAAGTGGTGAATGCTAGAGGGTAACAGGAGCTTGCCTTCGGTGCAGCTCACTTGATCATTAGATCAGGGATTGTTCTGTGGTGTTTGGAGCACAGTCTG
>JAOSBP010000006.1:21492179-21509177 GCA_027563825.1 Erythroxylum mucronatum | reverse complement strand
TTTCCTCTTCTTTTAATTTTAATTGTATTTGATGTTTATGTTAAATTCTATATATGTAATGTAACTGTAATGTTTTTATTTCAGGTTTAACTGCTACTTAATTGTTTCTTCGTCATCAACTCTATTTGTAAATTGTTTAACGATATTTATTGTTTATTTGATTGGATGTTTTGAATCTTTTGATGTAATATTATTTATTAAAATGATGATATTATATTATTGTAATATTTTTTAATACTTTGTATTATTTTTAATTTCATAATTGTATGATGATGATTGTCTTTGTTTATATTAATTTTGGTTATTATTTATATGTGAAATATTTAAAAAATTATTGTTATTTCATATGAATTGTCATTACTATTTATTATTAAGATTTTTGAAAACATGATTGATGTAAATAGTAAACTAGTAAAGTATACAATAGTACAACTGTATAATACTATAATATACTAATGGACTATTTTGCAAAATTTAAAAATTGCAAGGGCTATTTTATAAATTTAAAAAATTACCCAAAACAGCACCCGATACTGATCGGCACCGGTACAGTTCCGTTCCAGACCTCAATCTGGTACCGAGTTCGATACAGTATTCGTAACTTTGTTTTTAATAGTAAGTAGAAAATTATAAATAATAATAATTAATAATAATAATAAGAATAATAAAATAAATAATAAGAAGAAGAAGAAGAAGAAGAAGAAAATTAATAATAAAAAGGAATTTAATAATAATAAAAATTAATAAAATTAAGAATAATAGTAAATAGAAATTTAATAAAAATAATAATTAATAAGAAAAAGAATAATACGAATAAGGAATTTAATAATAATAACAAAAAAATTAATAATAATAAGGAATATTATAATAATAATAAAATTAATAATAAGAAGAAATTTATTAATAATAAAACGAAAAATGAGACGGTCAAAGGGTAAGCGTAAAAAGGGCAAAATCGATATTAAAATAAAAATTATCAGCTGGTTACGTTAAAACGCTCCCGTAGAGGAGCTTCTTCAAAATCAGCTATTTAGGATGAATCAACTAACCCAATCAGCTTATAACTAAACAACCCAAACAGTTTTTTTATAAAATCAACCAATTGATTTGGATTAATCAACTATTTTTTGGTTGATCAGCTAACAACCAAACCGGGCCAAAGGGAGTAGGTGGTTGATCGTGACAACATGCAGTGATTTGAATCTATATAAGAAAGGTCAAATGTAACAAGTTCATGGAGTTTAAGGGAATGAGCTGGAGAGATCCACCATTTACGTGTTCAACTAATTAAACTCCACAAGAACGTACATGTAAGAATTATTTTGTTCATTCCATGTTTCACTGAAAACTTATATATTTAATTTCCAAGTCAACAAGAAATCACTTGGTAACTACATGTGCCAACTTTTAGCTAAAGTAGTAAACATTCGTAAACGGATGAGTATTGAGCAACTCACTTGGGAGCTGGAGCTTCTATAATACATTAATACGTGATATTAGTAGCTCTGAATTCTTAATCTAGATGTACATTTTTGATCTATTATCAGTTTGCATTTGATTAGATTTTGTCTGTCTGCTAACTTTTGCGTTTACCCTTTCTGTAAACATTTATACTTTAACTGAACAAGGACATAAGAAGATGATGGTTCTTATAATTTACTCATTTGATGGATCCGTATGCCAGTCAGTTCATGCAGATGGTAGATGCAGTAAGATATACTTGTTCAAAAATCCTAATCGTCTCTTTTTGGAGGACTATTGAAAGTACTAAAAGAGCTATTTCTAGGATGAGATTGCATGAAATACTAAGCCAGTAAAGGTGTTGAGAAATCAGTATAAAAGTTTTTTATTTAATTTTTTAAAAATCAAGATTACTTAGATTTTATCAGATAATTAATATATGAACAAAATAAATTATATATCATAAATTTGTACCTTATTATGCAATTTGATCCTTTTCTTGATGTTTTTTTAACCGTTTATTCAATTATTCCATTGTTAGAGAAGTAGTATAGAGAGAATCGAACAATAAGTATTAGTTTTTTAAAAGCCTAAGCCTAAGTCTAAGCCTATTTATAATATAATTTAAACCTTTTAGTAATGTAGTTAAAATAAAATTGTAATTTCGATTAAACTTTAATTAGCGTTACAATAAATTCTAATTAAATGTCAATTGAGCTCAAATAAGATCCGTTATTAGTCCTTTTTTATTAAATATCTCATATTTAAGCTTAATTTTTTTCAAACTTTATAATAAAATCCAACTTAATTAAAATATCTTTTTTTCTCTTTTGATCTATTAGATTCCTGAATATGTTATAAAAGATATAAATTATAACCTCAAATCATATTTATGATTAGATAAATTAAATTTCTTTAATTCATGTTTAATTCTCTAATTAAATAATTTTATATTCATAGATCTAGATTGATATATAGTAATGTATCATAATTACATAAATATTAGTAATGTTAAAGTGATTTTTACTAACCTTCCCTTGTATGATTTTTTTATATAATTCAATTCTTTTATCAATTTTCTGATTAGATATAGAGCATGAAAATAATATATATTTTGCTTGAGTCTAATCATTTTAATTCTTCACTATTAGTAATTAATTAAATTAATGAAATTTGTAAACAATTTTATAAATATTAATATACCTTAACCAATGATTTTCATAATCAATATTAACCAAGTATAACATAATATTCTCCTTAATCACTTTAAGATAACGAATCTTATATATTTATTACTCAACGACCCCCATATAGTTTATATTATATCTAATAGATACTAATTGACCTATCCTTGATTAAAATACATCATAAGCAGTATTAAAATATAATAATCTTTGTATAAGATACTTTCAAGATCTTAAGGCAAATGATTACTAATATAATTATCATAACAAAGATTTTTATAGATATACAAGTAATGTTTCAAATAAAATTCTCATATGAGGCCAGTTTAATGAACTTGTTCTCTAACAAGTACTCATATATTTGTTTAAGTATTTTCGCATTTTAATTTTTGAGATTATGTACTTACTTTATAAGTAAGAAACATAATATGTGCTAATTTTTTTACGCTTTATTAATGTCTCGTCTCAATAAAATAGTAACTATGGACAAATTAGGAATAATACACAAATGTAATATGAATCTCATCATAATTTTGTTTACGATAAGTACTTATCTTATGAACTTTATCACATAAATTTGAATATGCATAAAATAAAAAACAACTCTAAATAATTATTTCACTAAAATTATAACTATTCGATTGAGTACAGGGTATACAATGATAGCATGGTAGGCTCTTGATGTTCAGAAAATAGTTCTGTGACACATTATTCATGAATAGTTAGCACACTGGCTCCAAAGCATCGCGATTTTGAAGAACAGAAAGTGAGACGAGAAAAGGACTGAAAAAGTTATGGACTTCAACATATATCATACCACTAAGTAAAACATAGCTGAAGAATGATGCCATGGACATGGCTGAAGAATTACATGAGCGGCTAGTAACCAAGATTTAAGAAGGTAATAATGCATCCCAGTAAAGACTTCACATGAGGGTGCAAGTGGTAGGATTTGGTTCATAAATAACAACTTTACACACATCACAGTGAGATGGATAACAAAACGGTGGGCAACTAGCTGCAGGTGGAGGTGTTTGTTGGTCTTTATCAACTTCTTTTTCTACAATCTTCGGCTTAACTTCATCCACACTTAACAAGCATGCGTGGTTAAATTTCTTCCTTAAAGAACAGGTCAATGTGGCTGCATCAACCCCTTCTCCAATGATCACCAGTTTGTCTTGCCCTTCTAATGCGACCGAGTTTACACCTACAGAATGTATAGCATTCATCACGCCAAAAAAAAAAATCAATATATATTGGTTTTGAACTTTATAGGTTTGCAATTATTTAAAAAAAAAACATTTACTCCATGCATAAAGGCAGAATACTAAGTCCAAGGTAAAACGAACCTATATAAGCTAACAACTTAAAAATCTTTAAATCGGATGATTTCATGGTTTTAAATATATTCAACTGTTACTGTAATTTCCCTAATGTGAAACTGCTATTCATATTTATGACCTACGAGATGTTTCTCCTTTAGGATATTGATGTACAGTGTGAAATTACCAATTAGTGGACAAGTTTAAGCTTTCAAAGAGAAGATCTTTTGTCACGCACCTTCTGCAACAGCAGCTATCCGCAAGGCCTTAGACCCGCATTTTTCACAGCATAGATGCAACTCAATCACAATTTTTTGCTGCACCCATTGAACGATGTGACGTGTTATACTATGCTAGGAGATGATAATATACTTAAGCAGCAGCAGAAAATACCCCCTTATCTACTTTTGTGAAATTTTCTCACTTGTAAGAAAGTTTGTATATTCTCAAACTTCGCAATATACATGAATTTCCAGAATTAATAAAACAATATACTGTTCTTGTGGCTTACCTTCATGTTGGAGTTACGAGCCTTGTGAGCAAAGTTGAGAACGTACGTGGTTGATTGTGACAATATGCAGTGAGTTGAATCTATATAAGGATGTAGGTAGAAAGGTCAAATATAAAAAGTTCCTGGAGTTTCAAGGAATGAGTAGGAGAGATCCACCATTTACGCGTTCACCTTAAACTCCACGAGAACGTACAGGTAAGAATTCTTTTGCTCCTCCCATGTTTCAGTATCATCTCTGCCTGGAGAGAAGACTTCATATATTTAATTTGCAAGTCAACAACTAATCACTTTGTAACCACATGCGTCAACTTTTTTCTGAGACTTCTTTGATTAGCCTGAGGGCCATTAAATCATAAAATTCAAACAAGAGAGGCTAACTTGGGAATTTTATTAGGATTTATCCAAGTAACTAAATAAATGAATAAGAGATAGGATCTTTAAGTGATACTATGTCCTAGGATTCAATGTACAATGTGTTGCAGTCGATGACTTGTAGTTCATGTAGTAGTGTACACACTCCTCTCCTCTAACAACTCGAGTTCTAGTCTAGCATCCAAAACAAAAAAATCCAATTGTGCGAGTGCCCAATTATTAGTAAATGGTAGATGAATAATAGCGAAAGAGAAAAAAATGAGAATGGTGTAATGTAGGAAAAAGAACAACATTCCAACTTGTATAACTTCTAAGGAAAAAATTTTCTGTGGATATGTACACCTTTTTGAGTGCGCATGAAGCTAAAATCTGTAAAAACTTGGCGAAGATATGAACAAATTCTAAATATCATTTAAAGTTATATTACTAAAGCATTGTTATTATATTTTCTTGAAATATAAAATAGACATCTTTGTCACACAACTCAAACAAAATAGCTTCAAATCGTAATGAGTGTTGAATTTTTAATATGAGCAGAGTGTAGAGTCCACTATTAAGAATTGGGCTTGGGTCAACCATTGTCCAAATAACTAGAACTAGTTGTTTGGATAGTTGACCCTTATCACTTATAAACTCTTTAACATTTTCATGTCTAAGCAATATGAGACACTCTAACAGAAGGGATGTCTAAAATTTGGAAGTTCTTCCGTTTAGTTTGTTGAATTGACCATGCGATTCTTTTATTTCATAAAAAAGGACTTTTATCATTTGTTGACCTGTTATTCTCTTTGTGATAATATGACTGAAATTGGTAAGCTTCCTAGTAGCTTCGTAGAAGTAAGGTTTAATTACGTTTTAGGGCCCTCATATTCTTTCACCATGTAATTGTGTTTGGTATGAACTCGCTTGGTAAAGTTCATAAATTGCTGCCAACTCAAAAAACTTACCTTCCATGAGAAAGGATGACGCAAAGCCAAGAAAATGTGGTCAAATTTTCTTCAAAATGTCTATAACAATTTCAATTGGCTGATATAAACAAATGCATAATATAAACTTTTGAATTGGTTGATATAAACAAATGCATAATACTTCTAAGCCTATATAAAACATACTTATCAATCACAATACCGAACATTAAAGGTCCAGGTGCATGCCCCTTTCTTGAAGCTAAGTAAAATGATTACAAGAGCATTTTAACTAAGAATTTAGATTCAGTCCTCCAAAAATAAATGATTATTATTCCAGGGAAAGCGAAATCTGTGAAGTTCCTGTAGTGAGTCCACGAGTGGGCCATGTTTTTGATATTTCAACAATTTCATACTCAAGTAGTTTCTAGGAAAATGGCTATTTGAGGATATGTATCCTTTTCGGGGTTTAGAGATTGTCAATATGCAGGACAAAAAGTGACGTGGCGGAGCTCGAAATTCATATGTTTGAATGGGACCCTTTAAGAATAAACAATTCTTAATTTTATAATAGATTGCTTTTTTGGCTTTAAGTGTTAACAAAATGTCTAGCAAGGAGACGAGGGCAAGCACCTGCCTTATGTTTGGCACATCGTAGTTTTTATTTTTTTCTTTAAAATGTGGTTGTTTTCTGATTGGTTTTGTCAACTTCAATCAATTTACATTATCAACTCGATAAACAAGAACAAATGCTCTGAACACGAGTGAATACAAATGAATCACGTTACTTTTCCTGCACTCCAGATCCAGAGTACTCTTTTCTAAGTTTGTTTCGTTGCTTCTATTATGAAAACCCATTTCTAGGGAAAGTAATTGCAAGATTTATATTGGAAAGATAATATTATAAAATAACTCAAAATTGATTTTTTTAAATTTTAATATGGATCGATTTTATAGATGTCCAATATGTATACATACATATTGCAATTACTATTTTCTCTTCAAAAAAGTTCCATAGAAATATATTGATATAGTTTGGTTGGTAGGCCAAATTATAGCTTTTTCTCTTCTGTTAGCAAATTTATAGGATTAAACTCTAATGAAACAAAGCTTCCACTTGGAAGACAAATGATTGATGTTCATTGTTTCTACTTCGAAATGATTGCTATTTTATTTTCTTTCAGCAGAAATATCCATAAAAGGAAAAGTTAAGACTGAAAGATTTGCTAAAGAAATATATTCTACGAAATTTTGAATGCATTTCGCAAGCAATGTCTAATAATCATAGCTTAATTGCAAGAAGATGCATTCATAAAGTATGCTATAGAGGAACTTATTGTCCTATACAGAAGACCGGACCTCAAATTAACGTGAGTTCAGGCTGTAAGGTCTTCCATAAAGTTATGATCAGATATCTTGTTCAAGTCTAGTCACTTGTTTTTAGTGAGATTCTAAATGAATTCCACAAGTTTTAAATGATTATAAGTGGTACAGAAAATCTCACTAACTATTTATGCTTATGAAGCTCACAATTCTTCCTTTTCAAATCTAGCTACCCTTCCAGGTCTTCATGAACGACTTGTAGGAATTTAACATTTTCTATCATACAAAGAAAATTATTCTAAGAATTTTTCACTTTTGTTTTTTAAGAAAAGGCAACCAAGAAATGCCAAATTTCACATTGTAATTAAGATTTGAGAAATGTTATAATCCCTTTGGACTTTGGAGGGAAAGACAAAACAAGAAGTACGTAGTTAATGAAATATAATGGTCCTTGAGAAAAGACCAATCGGACGTATAAAGCGACTCGTCCTCGTATATATTCACTTTCCATTTTGTCATCAGAGAGTGAGAGGTTTTGGCGTTGTGACTTGTGAGTGGTCCTTTAACTTGTGATCTGTGAATCCTAACTCTATTCCCACTACCACTGACCCCCCAAAAGAAAAGAAAAAGAAATCGTACGTATATATATACACAAACAAAAGGGGCCCAATCTTAAGGGATTGAAATTAATTTGAAATATGCAAAAGGAAAGTGAGAGGTGGACTAAGTGGTTAGGCAAGGAATGATGCATACAGATTCATGGTACATAGTCCGGTTGATTGATTTGTCACGTTACAACTTTTGTTACGCTAAGGTCCCCCACAAGGCCACAACTCACCACCCTTGCACCTTTATTCCGCACACTTATTTATCCTCTTCATTTTCGCTCTTATCCCTTGAGCAGCCAAACTGTAGACCTTTCGGTTACTAGCTACACCCTTATCGTCAAGTTTTATTTTTTCTTATTCATTTCTGCCAAGATTCACACGATTACTTTAGTTCTATATCAATCTTTTATTTGCTTTGTTTTGGTTGCAATGTACAATGAAACTGAGATTGCAGATTTCGTAATTCGGTGGAACCTTTCAAAATCACGGTCATGGTATAAATTAAATGTTATCATTTGGTGAAAATGTAATGGAAATAGGATAATAAGAAAATTAAAAAGGGTGATTCTACCTTTTTCCTACAGTGACTAGGTTTTCTTTGCCTATAAAGTATGAGGCCTCTAAATTACAAATTCTATTTCAGTAGATACTGTCCCTTACTCGCAGACTTTTGTTCAGAAAAGAAAAACTTACTATCGTACTAAATTTTACAAATACTATTTTTTATATAATCGCAGATCCAGATATGTAGCATGATGTGTAAATCTTGTTGTTCAAAAATCTGCTTCTCCCGTCTTTAATGAAGGAGATATTTACTAAGCTTAAATCCATTATTGTTAAGGTCATTTGATTTTACTTATAATTTTCTGTTATAATTTTTATTTTTAAATAAAAATAAAAACTTCTTTAATTATCAATATAAATATAGTTATATTATTATTATTAAAAATAATTTTTATTTGAAAAAATTTAAATATTTTATTAAAATGAATACTTTAATAATTATTTATTTATAAATTAAAAATATTTTTATGTTTATTTTATTTAAAATTATATATATTTTAAACTATATTTATTAATAATTAATAATTAATAATTATTTTATTTTTATTAATATTTAAATTATTAATAACTTTAAATAATTAAATATTCAATCTTAAATTAATTATACGTAATTTCATTAATAATTAATATCAAATAATTAACTAATAGATATTTAGTTGATACTAAATTAAATTATGAAAAAGCATAAACATAAAATAAAAACTTTTTATAGTTTTATAAATTATGAAAAAGGAAGATATTGAAATAAAAAACAAAAACCATAGTCTCAAACAAATAGTTTAAATTTTGAAACAAAAACATAAAACATAAATGGAAATAAACATGTCCTAAAAAATATATTTGGCGATTAATTGGAACTTTGTATTCCATATAATCATAATATAGATTCTTAAATCTATAAGATGACCGATGGACAATGTAACAATGTTGTTAAGTTACTTAATCTTAAAAAATAATATCATAAACATTGCAAGCTCAAAATTTAAAATATAATTTGAGATAAATTGTAAGATTACAATGTGTGTGCTAACTACCGCTTTTAGAATAATCATATAACAAATTTGTTTCTTATTTGTTTAAATAAATGATATCTTGTTCATAATATTGTAATTATTTAATCGTTGCACCAACAACTATTTCTAGTCATTTTTATCTTTGCAAAGAATTGAGGATTGTAAATATCGAATGCATGAAAATAGCTTTATAAGGATTCATGATGGAAATACAAGAAAAAAAGACGTTATAAGATGAATTAGATGCATTGTTAAGATTAATCACTTTTATGAACGAGCGAACAGTCCCAATCTTTCCGTAGATACAGTTGAATATCTTCAACAATGGTCAAAAAAGGGTGAGATTTAGGACAGTTCTTTTTAACTAGCTGGACGGCCTCCAACGAATCCGACTTGAGCAAAACCTTTATGAATCCACGCTCCCATGATAAAGACACTCCATGGTAGATAGCTTGAAGCTCTGCCAGCATATTTGTAGCACAACCAAGAAAACCTGAAAAGCCAAAGATCTAGTGACCAAACTCATTCCGCGCTAGACCACCAAAGCCTGCATTTCCAGGGTTTCCATAGGAACTCCCATCGATATTAACTTTAATATAACCCATAGGGGGAAACTTCTAGGAGACCCAATGCTCCCGTTTGTCCACCAATTCCTCTTCTAGCAGAAAAGCTTTACGGCAAGCATCAAAGAGTTTCAGAAACCATTGGTGGATACCCACTAAAGACAGATTCTTGTTGAAAAACCGCCATGTTTCTAGTACACCATATGAGCCATGCTCCCACCAAGAATTTAACAATATCATCATTAGTGCGTGAGGGGTCAATCACATACTTGGAAATCCAATCCGCTACATTCAGATTGCAGAAGGGAACCTCTAGAGGGCCGTAGATACTAAGCCACACCTGCCTAGCTAAAGTGCAGTCCCGTAACGCATGGAGAATACTATCCCATTCCTTCCCATAGCGGGGACAAAAGGGAGACGAAGCCAAGCCACGGTCATAACGCAAAGCATTCGTTGGAAGAATCTGCCGGATAATTTGCCATAAGAAGAATCGGAATTTTTGAGGTAGACCAGACGCCAGATGCGAGGCCATATATTATCAGGGTCAGGAGGGAAAGGAATGCGAGTAAGAAAGTCATAGCCAAACCTCACTGAGTAAGTTCCTGAGGAGCTCTCACCCCAGATCAATGTGTCTCGGACTCGTGTAGCTTGAGGGAGAGGAACATCGTAAATGCTGTTACGTAGATGCTCCTCCAGTGCCGTGTGAAGTAGGGACAAATCCCATTGACCATTGACGCCAATCAAGTCATTCACCAGGAGGCAGCGGTCTCTAGAGTCAATATAATGCACTCGCCTGCAAAGAGGGTAATCCCCAACCCATCTATCGTCCCATGCAGAGATATTTTCACCATTATCAACTCTCCAAATAAAACCATCTTTTAGGAAGGAGAGAGCTCGTAGAATTGCTCTCCAACTAGAGGACACAGAAGTGGGGCTAGTGCAGCTGAGGATATGATCATCCCTTAAGTACTTACACCGAAGCACAGTCGACCAAAGATAATCATCTGGCCTAGAGAGAGACCAGATCAATTTTCCCAACATGGCGATATTATTATCACGTGCCATTCGAAGGCCCAAACCACCCCTAACTTTCGGACTACACACTGCTTCCCAATTCAACAGATGGATGCCTCTCCCAGAACTAGATTTCCACAGGAATTGACGACAAGTTCGATCAATATAGTCGCACACGCTCGTAAGAAACCAACAAGTTTGCATTGTATACAACGGTATGGTGGAGAGTGTGGACTGGATTAACGTAAGTCTTCCAGCTTTGTTCAACAGCTGCGCTTTCCAACCTTGTAAACGAGGCTTTATTTATAACTGTTATGTTTATTAATGGTTAAGTTTAACAAAATGATTTATAACTGTTATGTAAGAAGTAAAAAATTTAGGGCCCCTTGGTCTAGTTTAAACTTATCGAGTCAGGCCTAATATGATTAGACCTGGTTTGAAAATCTAAAAATATTCGACTATTTGATTAAAATGATGCTATTTTGGATGAGTTGACCCAAGACAATGTCATTTTTGTTGTAACTCTTAAAAATTTTCTAAAATAATGTTATTTTAGGTCAACTATTTAAACATGGGCCCAAGCTTAGGTTAAGCTACATGAGCTTGCCCAGGCTTTGAACTAGGTTTGGGTCGTGTATTATAAGGGTCGAGCCGATGACAAATCCAGCCTAGCTTGACCCATTGTCATGTCTAGTCAAACTATCATTAACATCATCCACTTCATCTCAGTAATATGCTTGCATCTTATATACCATCCATATCATTTAATCTTCCATACATAAGGTTTAAGGCCTGGACAAGTGTAAGAATGGCCCAACAATCTTACCTGTCACAAATTCTCAGATAATTTGAGACAAAAATTTTCCATAAGGTAAAAGTTAAAGTAGGCAACACAACATATTAATTCAATTCTCTAGTTTTCTCTCGTTTTGCTAAATTTCTCAGGAGCATTAAATTTTAATTATAATTTGAAATTTATTAAAAATATCTAATATTCATCCATATCTCGCTACTATAAGCTACAGTAGCAATTTTGATGAAAAATCATCCTAGTGCTGCCAGTATTATCAGCTGAGCTTGTATAGAAAAGCTCTTTGAAAGGTGAAGGATTAATATGAGATTGAGATGTGTGATGATTAAGATTAGGCAGGCGGAGGCAATTAAACCCTAAAAGTAAAACCCCATTCGCGTGCTTCTTTCTGTACCGGAATTCGGAAACCATGAAATTCCGATACGCCATGGTATGTTCTTCAAATCAGAATCGGAGCATGGAGGCGCACTTTCTTCTCAAACGCCAAGGTTTCGACGTCTCGTCCTATGGGACAGGGGCTCACGTTAAGCTCCCCGGTCCATCCCTCAGAGAACCAAATGTCTACGACTTTGGAACTCCTTACAAGCACATGTTCGACGATCTGAGGCGCAAAGACCCTGAACTGTATCCTCTCTTGTCTCCATTTTTCAATTTAGTACATTCTGATGTGAACTGAAATGAATTTGAATTTGATTTCGTATTATGTTTAGCTTGTCGGCTATTTTAATTTTTAATTCAAGTTGTTATGATTGAAGTAAAGCTTTTGAACGGATGTAGCTACAAGCGTAACGGAATATTGCCAATGCTTAAAAGAAATGCATCTGTCAAACTGGCACCACAACGTTGGCAGGAGAATGCTGCCGATGGTTGCTTTGATGTGGTTTTCGCTTTTGAAGAAAAAGTTTTTGATATGGTTGTGGAAGGTAGCTTTCCACTCGCTTCATCACTTTGTTGCTTGTAACTTAGCTCTTATTTTTCAATGACAATCTAAGATGCTCAATGGGTTGTGGAAACTGTGCTTCTTAGGTTCTGGTTCCCATTAGCCTGAGCTAATCGTTTTGGAATCACTCGCATGCAACATATAGCAATTGATTAGACTGAAATTTTCTAGGTATTCAACAGGTGGTTTAATCTGACTCTAACATCATAAAGGACTTTACTGCTTCAGTTTGAAAGAAGGATATTTTACGTCCCATCTTGAATCTATTGTTCCTACATGCTTCAACTGTGAATGCACACGTGGTATAGAAAGGAACTTTACTTGCTATTAGTTAATCATACGGTGATGAATGCATACTTTCACTAACACTTTTTAATCAAATGATATGCCCACTCCTTTGTAATAAGGTTCTTGAGGATAGACAACTGTGAAGTGTGATCTTTTTTCTTCTGGGTTTGATATGCTTGCTTTTATTAGTGACAGAAATTCTTCCACTTTCTTTTGGAAGGTATTCTACTCCAGTTAATGAGCAGGTCTATCTGCTCATTTTTGTATTGTGCTACGTTAAATATAGCAAAGTACTAGTAGCCAGAGAAACTGTCTTTCATGCACCATAACATTGATTTTATACAGCTAAAGCTTAATAGGACGCAGATGCAGGAAACTGACAAAATTTCAGGTTTAGTTTTTGAAAGAAACTGTACAAAGCAAAAAAGAATGAGATGACAATGAATGCGGGGCTGGACAGAGTGATTAAAGTCTTAGGTGAATTGAAGTTCAGTCATGTTTTTCATTAAGATTTCTACAGTGGCGTATGTTGACTTCCAAGCCAAGGTCTGGATGCATAAAATGGGTAAATGATTATTTGGCTTAGCTCTAAGAGGCTTTGTGATCTATAGCAGAGTTGTCTGAGCTTTTTCTTCATTAAAATCTTTTACCGGTAGGGGGAATTGGATAAACCTTGCATAAAAGTATCAGATACAAGATTAAAACTCTCTAGGTTATTTTGAGAAGGCAACTCAAAAGATTGAATTGTAGTCTGGGGCAGTTTACAGGTGATCATAGGTGTTCAGAAAGTTTTTCGTTAAATCCAAAAAGAGCTGTTGACAATTTATGAAGGAAAAAAAATCACCTCGTGTAAGTCAACTGAATTTCTTTGTTTGGAGGGGGAACCACCACCGTCTCAAAGAACTCAGAAGCTAATTAAGAACTGCAGCTTCGGGGTTGTTTAATTTCTTCCTATGGGAGGATTTAGAATCTCGTTGTTTCCTTGTAGCATACCCTGATTGTCATAGTAATGCTTTACGTCACTAGGAACGTTATAAAGCTGTGGAAGTAAAATATATTTTACTTACGCAACTTCTAGGGGAACAATCCTATGACGGTGGAACAATTCATTCATATCCACTTTCTTTTTTCTTTTGGTTCAACCTCCAAAAAATTGCCCGTACAGAAAAAACATTGTGGATGTGGGGTGATAAGTTCGAAAACCTGATCCCAGCTTATCTACTTGGTTTAAACGAATTGGATATTTGATGACTGCTTCGGTGAATCAAGGAAAAAGTTAAAAGAGCTCTTAAGATGCACATGGTTGCAATATTCAACATCTGTCGATATTTGCAGCTGTTATCATCAGACACTTCTCTATTATCTTCCTGCAGAGTTTACCATTAGATTATAGGCTGATAGTTTAGCAATAGGAGACATCCCAGTTTTTTTTTTTTTTGGTACAAAACATGGTAGATTATTATCTTCACTATGCACTGTCTTCAGAAACGGCATTCATGCACAACTATTTGGTTTGATTTGTGTAACTGGACAGATCTCCATAGTCGTGATCATATTCTTATGAAACCTGTGCTGGTGATTAACCTGGAAGTAAAAGACAACCATGAGGAGGCAGCTATAGGAGCTCGAATTGCTCTGGATCTTTGCCAAGAGGTAGCGATCATCTGTTGCTTCAAGCTGTTGTTATCTAGTTTAAAGTGTTCCATATGTGATTCAGATGGATGCTTTCTATCTACAGATTGAAGCGGTTGAATCATGGGAGGACTCAATTGACAACATTGTGGCTGCTTTTGAGGCAAAATATCCACGCAGGCTTTTGTACAGCCTCTCTTTCTACTGAAGTTATCACTTACGCGCAAAGAAAATTCATCTTTCCACCCAGCCATTCTTGCTAGAAATTTATACCTCATGTTAGAAATGTAAATTGCCATCCTTTTCTTTTGATGTTCTGAAAGATAGTTCTGAGATTGTAAAACATCCGATGTCCTGAAAGATAGTTCTGAGATTGTAAAACATCCCATGTTTTTTTGGACATGTAATAGAAATCTGATTTGTGTGATTTCTTGAATGCCCCAGAATTTGTGGATTTTATTGCTTTAGTCTTTCATTGTTTAGATTTTATTTGCCATTTAATGGTTAATTCCTAGTTAGTTATTTTGAAGATGCATGAAGGCCCTTCAGCTTTAATTTCTGCACCTGACCAAAAGATGGTAGTTGCTTTGACCTGAGACAGAGATTGAGTTGGCCATATATGGCAAAAGTAGATCCTTTTGCTAGACTTTACAAGCGGTTGCTTATCTTAACAACGGTGAATCTTCCACAAGGTTTCCGTATGGCATTGTTGATGCTTGAAGGTTAAGGGCCAATAGAGAGAGAGCTGTGAAGAAAATCAGCATCGAGCGTTTGCGTGTCAGCTATTTAACAAAATTTCCAATTTCTCAAACGCATATCCCTTTCTTCTCCGGGAGAAGGAAAGTTTTGGTTCGTACTTTGATTGCATCTTAAGACTTAAATGACGGGAGTCTGCAGGAATTAGAAGTATCTGCTGATTTGCATATTGAATATGTTGGGTGCAGAAAATGGAATGACGCGGAGGCCTTTTCAACTTTTGGACTTGCTCTATATGTAAATGTGTATGCCAGTATAATGGAATGACGCGGCGGAGGCCTTTTCAACTTTTAGACTTGCTATATACGTAAATGTGTATGCCAATTTAGATACAATGTTGCACTGGTTTTGGTTTTGTACGAAGTCTTGTTCCAACCAACGCGTTGTCGTATGATTGCTATTGTAAGTGCCTGACACTTGAGAATAACAGAAAAGAAAAGAATCTGAGATTTTATTATATTCTGCATTTTCTGCATTTTCTGTACGTAAGCGTTCAGTCTTCAAAGTCTTCAACTTCACCTAACCCGAACATCTTCGAAAAGCCCAAGTCTGAAACCATGGCCGTCCTTTGGTTATTTTATTAGCGCAAACGACCTGGTGCGTGTTCGTATCTACGGTATTTAGTACTCTTATTATAAAATCATTAGATTGAATCTTGTGGAAAAAATTCTTTAAGAACAAAAGAAAAAAGTTACTACGGAGGGAAACACGGTTTGATTTATTGGTAAAAATAATGAATTTAACTTCTAAAACTGACTAATTAAATAGCCCAAAAAAGCTTAAACTGCAAGAGAGAAACTGCAGAAAATGCCAAGGTTTAATCTGTAAAAAAATTAATAATATTCATTACTGGTTTGGGTGGGCCCGCACCGTTAGGTTTTGTCCCCTTTGGTGGCAGCGAGTTGAACTACAACCGTTTGCTTCTGTGGGTGTCTGAGGCTCGAACTCGAGACCTCAGGGTTTTGTTGGGTGTAAGACTCACGCCTCACACCACTTAAGCTGCAGCTCAAGTGGTGAGAAGCGTGGTCCATAAGACCAACAAAATCCTTTGGTCAGGGGTTCGAGTTGCAACCTCACCCTGGCAGACCAAAGCGGACAATACCTAATGGGTCACGGCTCAGAAATTTGGGCAGTTCCAGATGCGGGGGCTACTCCCCTGTGAGCTTCGGAACCCACCCAAACCAATTACAATGGTCAAAATATTTGAAAGAATACATATATGGTTACCATACCCCTCTTATCTGGAAACCATATAATCAGCTTGATTAACCTCCTACTCCTTTTAAAACTCCCATGCAATTTAATTGGTTTATCTTCACCTTTGGTCTAAAACAAGTGGATCCATTCCTACTTACTATTATGTCGGAAAGGTCGGCGGTTCTCGAGGAAGTAGGAAAGTCTACAACAATATAAGGTCCAAAATTGTGCAATATCATCTAGTGTCAATATTATTAGTAGTTTCGTGAGGTTGCGATTGACTAAGTCTTTGTCATTAGTCACTTTCTTGTAAAAATCAGGTCAGAAGGTTAGTCGATCCAAATCTTAGGTGTTTTTATTTGAAAATGTTCAGTTTTCTCAAATTACTGCTAAATACGACTGATTAGGATCTCAAAAAATATCGGTCGGTACCTGCCAATTTCGTCGGTACCAGCTGGTACAGAAAATTTTAAAAAATGGGTGACTTTTTTGCAAAATTTTAAAAAAATTTCAAAATCCCCCCCCCCCTCCTCC
>JAOSBP010000006.1:21477497-21488686 GCA_027563825.1 Erythroxylum mucronatum | reverse complement strand
GTGTCTATTGGCAAAAAGAAAAGAATAATAAGATTTTGATTAACTTGATGAGTTTTGATTGATGTGGAAGAGTTAAGTGTATCGAGGAATGGATGATTTTTCCAATTGAAAAAGTGTATTGTTTTGAATAAAGAATGAAAAAAAATTATACCTTATTGGATTAGTTAAGATCGGATGGTCCTATGGTTTCCAACGCGACACGACTTTTCTTTTAAAATTTGCGTTCTCGGATGTCGGAATTTTGACTTAAGTTTGATATGCAATCGAAAGATTTTGTTATTCGTTTTGCTTTGGGCCCTCCGTTTTCGCTTTGGGATTTTCGTTTTTAGTCTTTCCGTTCGTTTTCTGCTTTTCCGTTTGTTTTTTCCGGTTAGGGTCCGGTTCCAAAATTGGGTCCCTACCCTTTTTCGTATAATTGTTATTGTTAGGTGGAGCTTGGCTACTCCTTCATTGTTTTTGTTTCTACCAACAATACAAGACATCTTTTTATGTAAAAGTGGTGCCAAGTTATGTTTCCACAAGTCACTATTTTAGTAGGATTTCTATTTCTGGTATTTGGCATTTAGTCCCTTTTTATGCCTATTGAATGACGTTTGTTCCTCTAAGTTCTTACAATTCTTGGCTTAGGTTTCGTAAGACTGCATATATCCTTAAATTCAAGAACTTTTGAGTATTGCATTCTTGAAGAGACTGAAATAGGATGTAAAAGTAGTGATATTTGTCAAGATTATTTGGACAAATGTTGTGCTCGCTTCAAGTTTTCAAATAGGACATTACTTTAGAAAGTCCTCTCCTATTATGAATGCTTCAATCAATTACATGAAGAAGGTTTTGTTCCAAACTTGGTTGCCTAGGAGTTCTACTTAAACAAAATATATAAATCATACAATAACATAATTTAAAATGAAGTTGGAGTTGTATTCCATTATATGTTTCAATTGAAATTTCTTATCCTCTTTTACTTTAGCCTAAGATGATCATGAATGGTTACATTTTATTTAATTTCAGGTAGTAATCATATAATATAATGCCTAACTTTGGTCTATTGATTAAAAATCACTTTTCTTTTTTCACCTTTGTATCTTACTAAGTCATTTTAGTTGATAACATACCATAAAAAAATTCATCTCTCATACTCTCACTTTCACTGCAATGAACCTAATGAAAGAGAACTATGTTCCCTGTTATATCATTTACTTAAATTCAACATAAACTATACATCAATTACTTAAATTTAGCACAAATTATGGAATATATATAGAAAACATGAAAAGGATGCTAATGCATAATTTATAAGTGTTGACAAAATATATTTGACTATTTATTATCATGAATGCTTTAATAATTTCTATTTATGAATTTCTAAATGTTTTTGTTTATGGGTGAATTTAATTACAACGAATGATGGATGAACTTGTTGCTTCTGGTCACTGTCATGGTCCATCATGGTCTTTCTGTGCTGGGATAAGGTGTTTTACAGTGGTGGCCGATTGAAGAGGACAGGAGGTACACCATCATCGTTAAAGCTCTCACTCTCTGACCAAATTCCTGTGTTGACAGCACAAACCAAAATTTTTAACATTTTTAAATAAACGACTTTATGTGGCCGGTGTTCTCTTTTCTTGACGCAAGGGATTTTGGTGCTGTTGCTTTTACACATTCTTTGTTCACTCAATCGCAGAGGAGGGTCGCAGCTCGACAACAGTGACAGTGGCCATCAGGTAGTGTTTTCTCCATCTTTTTATAATTTCTACATTGTGGTTGGTTAGGACAAGTTGCATCGCCTTGGCCTTCAACGGGGAATCCACATCATTAGGTATCTAAGAATACGCTTTTACCGCTAGCTTTCTATTTTTTGGGTGAGCTTGATGACTGTTGATAAATGCCATATTCCTTGGCCATCTATATGAGTGGCACCGTCCGTTTCTGGAGGTAAGGGGTGGCAAGTTCCTGCCGTCCTTCTAGTTGTTTTTGTGATTCTGTTTATGTCAGTGCGATCTTTGATTTGTGCATGTAGTTGTTATTTACGCATATTTCAAGTCTTTTGTGTGGGTTGAATCATGTAGTTATCCATTCCTATTCGAGGTTGGTTGTTATGTCCATATAAGTCTGTGTATTCCTATTTCTCGGTTGTAATGGCCATTTATTCATAAACATCTGGTAACCTAGGTAATGAGACCTAGCTCATGAACCAGTTTCCGCAAGGTAATCTATGCTATGCATGCAACTCATGAGAGGGGATGGTAACACAGGGCTACATGCACGACAAACGATGAACGTACATACACGTTGCGTATAGTTCTCCTAGCACATCACGCGTCGTATCTGCAAGCTTTCTCGAGCATCCTGACAACTTTTTGCCGTTGTCCACAAGAAACTGCCAGTCTTTCTCCTGTTGCGAACCGTTGGTAACTTTTTAGCCTGGCATTTTAAGCTTGACAAGTCCATTATTTTTCTTCTCTAAATTGGTGCTTCAATCTTTTACAAAAAAAAGGCTTCCTTTTTAAAATCACACCTCCCGTATACATTGACCATTTTCTCTGGTATTGCCTCATTATTATATTATCTCTGGACGTTTACATTTTGGCAAGCGTGGGTAAAATACACTTCCGTTGTCTTCTTGGACCAAGTCATGTATTGTGCGAGTATCAACTAATTTGCGTGAACAAATCAGCCAGGTCTTAGTGTACATGCAGGTTTTTTATGTGCTTTTACGTTCTCTTCGGTTGGCTTTTTATTATTAGCCCTATCTTCATTTTTGTTATTATTAATAGTTTTATTAATTGTTTAGTAGTATTTTTATTATTGGTACTATTATTATTATTACCTTTTTTTAGTTAGTTTTACTCCCAGATTTTAAGGATTACCTAGAATAATACCTAAGGGAATAGTGAAAGACACGAGATAGGAGGGATGCCTTTAAATCATATAGAGGGAATCAGTGCAAACGGTTCGATGCGCACAACAGGAAAGAATAAAGTAGGAGATGATCTAATAAGAATAGGTTCTTGGAACATCGGGACCCTCACAGGAAGTCCTTGGAATTAGTAGAGATTTAAGACAAGTATATGATACAAATAGCTTGTATTCAGGATACTAAGTGGGCAGAAGCTAAAGCAAAGTAGATAGGGGGTTTCAAACTATGGTACTCAGGAAGCTCGCGGAAATAGAATGGGATAGGTATCTTAGTGGTCAAGGAACTTCTAAACCGAGTAGTGGGGATCACAAGGGTCAACGACAAGATAATGGTGGTAAAAATGGTTTTTAGCAGTGTGGTTCTCAATGTAGTATGTGCGTATGCTCCGCATGTGGGTTCAGACAGACAACACAAATGTATATTCTGGGAGGCGGTGGATGGGGTGATTCAACAAATCTCTAATACTGAGCAAATCCTCCTAAGAGGTGATTTTAATGGGCATATAAGAGCAGATTCAGATGAATATACAGGGACTCATGGGAGTTTCGGACACGGTACTAGAAATGAGAGTGGGACTGCTCTATTGGACATGGCCCTAGCATATTATCTTAGTGGATGAGACCAGTGAGGGGTTCAATTCCAAGCTAGAATGTTGTAGAGATACGTTAGAATCAAAAGGTTCTAGAATGAGCAGGTCTAAGACAAAATATTTAGAATGCAACTTTTCAGGAAACTAAAGGGTACATGAGGCGGCGGTAGCAATTGATGCTGATGTCATACCATAGAGATCTAGTATTAAATATCTCGGGTCCATCATTAAGAGTAATGGTAATATCGACGTCGATATAATACAGCGTATTAGATCTGGATGGACCAAATGGAGAAGTGCTTTAGGGGTTTTATGTGGCAAAAAGATTCCTGTAAAACTCAAGGGGAAGTTTTATAAAATAGTGATCCGTCTAACCACGTTATATAGGGCAATGTGTTGGCCTGCCAAACGTAGACATACAAGACAATTGTTGGTAGCAAAAATACGTATGCTTTGGTAGATGTGTGACATTACCAAAAGATATAGGGTCCGGAACCGTGTGGTGAGAGATAGACTACAGGTAGCTAGTGTTGCCGATAAGTTGAGAGAGACTAGACTTAGGTGGTTTGGGCATGTGCGCAGGAGGCTCTTTGATACTCCGATGCGAAGTTGTGAGAGTATAACCCTTAGTAAATACAAGAGGAGAAGGGGGAGGCCTTACAAGAACTGGAGGGAAGTGATCAAGAAGGATTTGTCTGAGCTAGACCTTAATGAGGTAGTGGCTAGAAATAGAAGAGTATGACGTGATCGGATAAGGTTAAGGGATTAACCTTTAAATTTCGCCAAAATAGTAGAGTAGTTATTTGGAGATGATGACTCGCAATACACAAATTATCGCATAGGAAGTCCAACACAACATCCTTTCTCCCTTTTCTAAGTGTAAGTCTTGGACAGGGCTTACGGGCATTGCAACTTGGTTTCCCAGGACAGGTGTATAAGGACAATAGGATTGGCATACCTTCAGGGTCTATGAGCAAGGACTCCTAAATTAACTAGAGACGAGGAGAGTCTGTCTTTGCAGCATATCAGGTATTCGTGGATCTGGACTCCATCAAGTATACCCTGTATTTTTACTTATTTATGTACTTAGTGTTGTAAATTTTATTTACTTAATAATTCATCGTGCTAGTTTTACCTATTCTCTCTATAATCTGCATCACTCTTATATTGTCTCATTTGCATGTGAGTCTACCGGAAACAACCTCTCTACTATGTAGGGGTAAGGTTGCGTATTATTAGACCTCTCCAGACCAGCTTCATTGCCGAACTTCGGATTGGATGATGATGATGATGATGAATGATGGATGAGCTCATAGGTAGTTGAAATAACCTATTATTTTTCTTCATGAAACTACTAAGGTTTCTACTTTGCAAACAATTATACATGTTATAGGCAAGTTTTCATATTACTAATATGCATTGATTACACATGGATAGACATTCAATGTAAAAAATTTGGTTTATTTTTCTTAAAAATAGTTGGCCTCATTTCCATAAATTTTTTGGCTAATTTGTATACACATAAATGTTCATGTAAATGCTCATTAAATTTAGTTTGTATACATGTTAAATGATAATGAAAATGTGTGTGTGTGTGTGTGTGTGTGTAAATGTCCATAAATAACATATATGGTAATATATGTTGATTATTTCAAATGGATGAACATATTCCTTAAAGTCTACTAATATGTTACCAAGTGAAGAAATAATTTATGCTGAAAGAATAGGTTTATTAAGAAGTGATGTTTAAAATCACTTCAATAAAACTAGATCAAGGGATGGAGTTGAAAAGGTTGAATGTAAGTACTTTCACAAGATGTTGGCCATAAGGTTATAAAGGTGGAACATCTCATTTAAAGAGATACATGGAGTTGTTTAACAAAACGAAGATAGTATTAGGAGGTTAAAAACTTTTGACCCTAACCTAGTAGGAGGGAAGAATGAAATAGCTGTCACAAGTTATGATAGCTACAAATCAAAGTTTCTAATAACTAAGATGATCATTGGTGATAAACAACTACTTTTCATTATTGATAGAAAAAACTTCAGGATGTTGCTCACCTCACTCCAGCCGACTTTCAAAATCCTAACTCAAAATATTGTGAAGAAAGATATTTCAAGATTTACGATTATCAAAATAAAGAAATATTAAATACATTGTCGAGTATTCATAGACAAATAGCTATCATATCTGATATATGGATGGCTAACAACCAAAAGAAGCATTATATGGCGATGACGACACACCAAATTGATAATAATTGGATGTTATGCAGTCATCTACTAAGAAAAATTATATATTTATATTCTTTAATATTATTATCATTTATTTACTAAATATATTATAACTTATATTTGTTCATATTTTGAAATGGTACGATTATCAAAATAAAGAAAAATCATAATGGTGGATTGGTTAATGGATTGGAACATCCACATCAGGCTTTCAACCATAACTTTGGATAACTATAGCATACATGATACGACGATAGAAAAATTAAAGAACAAACTGCAAGTTGGGAGCTTGTTAATTGGTGGAAGGTTATTCTATATATGTTGTTTTATGTATATCCTGAATTTGTTTATGAAGGACAGGATGGAAGTAATAAAGGAAATGGTATAGTTGATTTAGAGTAACATAGTGTATTAGAGTGCAACACTTAAAAGAGTGAAACATTTTAAAGATATTATACGACAAATATGCTTTCCATGCACGAAGAAGTGGATTTTAGATTATTCAACTAGATAAAATTCAACATTCAAGATGTTAGAATTAACAACCAAATATGTTAAGTTTTTAAGCAGGCTCAGACAAAAAGATTCTCATTATACTTACCTATCAACAAAAAAGTAATGAGAGTTAATTAAGTACTTTGTGTGAAGTTGAAGATATTTTATAATGCTATTGAGTTATCTTCAAGAATAAAATTTTCAACTTAATACATTAGACTTAGCAACATGTATGAGATCAAGTGGGCTTTATCTGGTTAAATATTTCATTATAATAAGGTGATCCAAGTCATAGTAGAGCAGATGATGTAAAACCCAATTTTTATTAGTATATGATAGGGTAAATTGTGGTAGTTATTCTATGTTAGACCTGAGATATATGATAGAGGGACTATATATTTATCATCAAAAGTTGTATGGTGATCGGACTCAAGAACATATTGATATGATTAAACATTTTTAGAATAATTTATTTAATGATTATCAACTAAGATTGGACAAAGATCATAATCGCAATAGTTCAATATCAACTTCACCTTTAACTTTATATGACTAGTGTGAGTCTTGAATTTTGCATAATTCATCAAAGAAAAAAAAAGGTTAGGACTTCTTATAGTAAGATGGAATTGGACAACTATTTGGAGGTAGGGGTTGTAACTTCAGTTGAAAATATATAATTCGATGTATTGATAAGATTGAAAGCTCGAATGAATTCAAATTCGAGACCTTGTCCTTGCTATGAAGCCCGGTCGGGCTTGAGCCTCAAGTTGGGCCCAGACTTGATTTATTATTTTTGTGTTGTGAAAGTGCTTATTTTGAGTTCAATCGGGATTTGAGCCTTCGAAGCTCAAGCCCTTGTCCTTGCCATATGAGACCTGATCAGACTCAAGCATTAGACTAGCACAGGCTTGATTTACTATGTTTGTGGTGTGAACAATATACAAATTACCTTTTTCCCATGTATTTCCAATGGTTAAAAGCAAAATTGTAAAGAGCAAATATACTGCTGAAAAATAGTCGATTGTACAGAAAAGGAAATACCTCAAAACTATTTTTTGGTTTTTTAATATATTATTAAAACGAAAGCATTCATTTAGATTAATGATATAGAATAGGGATTAGGCATTAGCTGACTTACAATTCATTCGCATAAGGTTATTAATTTGGAGAGACGAAGTCTATAAAATAAACATTTGGCTTTTAATTTGCATATCCTTGAACGTAACGTATTGCCGAATTGACTCAAATCTTTGACTTCTTTGAAGGTCAAGTCTTGTTTAAAAAACAAAACAAAAGAGAGAAAAATGTACTTGTTCCAGATCGACCAAAACAACATATTAAAATTCCCGGTGAATCGGCCCAACGTCGGAACTCAAAGCGCTACTTTTCTTAATTTCACTCCTCAAACTTTTGACGGCGAATGAATAAACTTTCAAAGGTTCAACGTTCAACATTCAAAACAACCACAATAATACTCACACGCACGTTTGAACGCTTCTCGATTCTCTCTTTTCCTCTCTATATCTATATATATATACCTTCCGCTCTTTCATATCCGTCTGTGCAAGTTTCTTCAACCTTGAACGCCATCCAATATCAACCCTTTTTCTCTCTTCCTTATTGTCTCTACCTCTCAGAAAATATACATATATAATTTCACCTCCGACCAGCAAAGAACAATCTTTCCATAAATCCATTTTATTTATATTAGAAAATGGTTTTTGGTTGGAGAAGAAAGAGACCAACTTTTGGCAACAAAGGTAGGAAAAAGCAACAAGCTGGAGCAAATTCTCACTTGGAGCTCCTCGTTCCTCCACATTTTCTTTGCCCTATATCTCTCAGCCTCATGAAAGATCCTGTGACATTGTCATCTGGCATTACTTACGACCGAGAGAACATAGAGACTTGGCTTGAAGCTGGCAACTTCACCTGTCCTGTAACTAACCAAGTTCTCGGGAGTTTTGATCAGATTCCAAATCATTCACTTAGGAAAATGATTCAAGAATGGTGCGTTGAGAACCGAAACTATGGAATCGAAAGGATCCCAACACCAAGAGTCCCTGTCTCTCCTTATCAGGTATCTGAGCTTCTTTTCAGTGTTGCATCTTCAACAAAGAGTTTGGATCGATTGGGTTGCCTAGAATTAGTGAAAAACATCAATAAATGGGGCAAAGAAAGTGAGAGAAATCGTCGATGCATTGTAGTGAACGGAACGAGCACTGTGTTGGCCGAGGCATTCCATGCATTTGCCATGGATTCTTTTGAGCGAAACGCTTGTCTGCTAGAGGAAATATTATTTGCAATCACTTGGATGTTTCCTCTTGATGTGGAAGCTCAAGCACAATTAGGAACCAAAGTTGCATTAGAGTGCATGGTTTGGTTCTTGAAATGCAGAGCCGAAGATACTTCACCCAAACAGAACTCCATTCTTACATTGAAAGAGCTTCTTTCTTCGAATCAGCAACATATAGAATCTCTGGCATCAATACCAGGAGTTGAGGAGCTGCTCTTTGGGTTCATTGAAAATCCCATTTGTCCCACAATCACCAAATCGTCTCTTTTGTTAGTGTTTTATCTCCTATCATCTGAACTTTCCGGCGAACGCATCAAAATGGAATTTGTCAACTTGGGTCTGGTTTCTTTGATGTTAAAACTTATTGTGGATTCAGAAAAGAGCTTATCTGAGAGAGCTTTAGGTGTTATTGATAGACTTTGTGAGTGTGAAGAAGGCAGACAACAGGTATACAATAATGCTCTAACAATACCAGCTCTTGTGAAGAAGATTTTGAGAGTATCAGAACTAGCGTCACAGTATTCTGTTTCTGCCATTTTGAAGCTTAGCAAGTTGGACAAGAAACATCAGGAGACAGTTCTTGTTG
This sequence comes from Erythroxylum mucronatum, assembly GCA_027563825.1. Taxonomy (NCBI): domain Eukaryota; kingdom Viridiplantae; phylum Streptophyta; class Magnoliopsida; order Malpighiales; family Erythroxylaceae; genus Erythroxylum; species Erythroxylum mucronatum. The sequence goes on along the minus strand of JAOSBP010000006.1, from coordinate 21,479,571 downwards.
AAGCTGTTCAAGTTGGTGCCTTTCAGAAGTTGGTATTGCTCTTGCAACTTGGATGTGGTGACGATACAAAGGAGAAGGCAACCGAGCTTTTGAAGCTAATAAATCCTTACAGGGCTGGATTAGAATGCATCGAGTCTGTAGATTTCAAGAATCTGAAACGGTCATTTTGAAACTTTTTTTTTTTTGTTGACAAATTTTGTTTCAGTGACAGATCTGTCATAGAAAGTATTTGTACTAAGTTAACATATATGTGTTGATTTTGTTCTTTTAATGTACTTAGCTTGATTTTTGGGTCAACAGAGAATTAAGAAATTTTCTGTCAATTATACAAAGAATATTTTTTTAAAAAAAATTATTATTTTAAGTTTTAAATTTTTAATCCTATAAAAAAATATTTTGCACTATTTTAAAATTTTACCCTCGTTAAAAATAAAATTTTACCTCTAAAAAATTTTTATATAAAAATTATTATTTTAAGTTTTGATCAAAAAAATAATTTTGCTCCCATTAAAATTTTGTCCACGTTAAAAATAAAATTTTATCCCATTAAAATTTTACTTTCACTCAAAAAAATTTCTAGATCCGTCCTGTTTGTAACTATTTCCTAAAATATTGCCCCGTTCTCGTTCTCATTCTCAGTCCGTTTTTAAGTAGCTGGATTTTATGATTTCATTCAAGTTTTATAATTAACTTTTCAGCTAAATCTTCGCCAGAAGTTTCGAATTGAAGACAAGACACTTAAATGAGCTAAGTCCAAAGTCTTGGTTGAAAAACCAAACTATGGCAAAATTGATTTTGACTATTCGATTAAAATAATTCATAAATAAATTTGTCGAAACTAATAATTGTAGCCTCTCCTTTTAAGATTTTGTTTTGGTTTACTTCTTGAGCTACATATAAAATTCCTTATGTAATATTAAAATTTTAGGGAGCAAACTCTTCATAATTTTATTTCATTATAGAAATAAAAAGATTTAAGACTAAATGCAGAGAGTTGGTGTAAAGAGAAAAGTCAAAAGTGAAGGAGAGAGAAAAATATGAATCACAGTTGCTGAATATGGTTCATTAACTTTGACGTTTGAAGTCTGCAATTGCAATATGTAATAAAATAGTATCTCATCCCTCGGAGAACATTGAACTTGAAGGAAGACTTGATCGTGGACTCGTAGCTATGTGAACGCACTAAACATTTTGGTTAATTTAGACAATTGTTGAAATAGCAATGAGAACACTTTTTGTTTTGTATAGTTTATATATAAGACTGTTTAATTTTAAAGTATTTCTAGAAGAATGCAGATACTTTCTGAAATTTTTTAGATAAATACATTCGTGTGTTAAGAAATATTTTTCTTTGAAATGTAGAAGAGAAGATACAAGTTAGTGGACATTTATTGATATAATGGATATTCGGGCTAATCGGATAAAGCCCGAATTACCCGAACGCACTAAATAGATATTGTATCTTTTTTGGAAATATAAAAGAAATTAAGAGCCTATATATACTGAAGTCTCTCACATTAAAGTTTTATTTGACATAGAGACTATACACGAGGAAACATATTTGGAAGGTCATATCAATACATTTAGCTAAATGGTCAATGGCTTGTTGAGACTTGATGTAACTATTGTGAACAAGGAAAAGGTAATAATTTTGATTTAATTTTTACCTCCGTCGTATAAACATCTAGTGACCTTGCTCGTATTAGAAAAAGAGATAATTGGTATAAAAGATATGATCGTTTTACTTTTGGCTTACAAACGGAGACAAAATATTGGTGAAAGCTTTTAAGGTGAAAGGCTATACGTGAGAGGAAGACAAAATTCTAGGAGAAAGCAAAGTAAGAATGATTCATTTAAGAGTAGTTCTTGTTAGTTTATATCTTACAGCCAATCACTTTAGTTGTAATTTAGTGACAAATTATTTAAAGGCATTTTTTATCTTGTACATGTTTAGATGTATATGATAAAGTCCATGGAATAATTGTACATTGCAAATAAAATTATAATGAGATTATAATTATGAGATTCATATTGCATTTATGTACTATTCCTAAAATGTTCCTAGTCATTGTTC